>JAXRKP010000110.1:0-35000 GCA_037039925.1 Doris montereyensis | reverse complement strand
AGGGACTTACAACTCCAGGCTTTACGGGTCGTAATCTCAAATCGGGACTTATAATCCAGGCTTTACAGGCCGTAACGGCCTTCAAGGGACTTACTCCAGGCTTTACGGGTCGTAATGGGCTTCAAGACTTACAACCAGGTAGCGGCCTTCAAGGGACTTACAATCCAGGTTTTACGGGTCGTAATGGCCTTCAAGGGACTTACAATCCAGCCTAACGGCCTTCAAGGGACTTACAGCTCCAGGCTTTACGGGTCGTAATGGGCTTCAAGGGACTTACAATCCAGCCTTTACAGGCCGTAACGGCCTTCAAGGGACTTACAACTCCAGGCTTTACGGGTCGTAATGGCCTTCAAGGGACTTACAACCAGGCTTTACAGTCCGTAACGGCCTTGAATGAACTTACTTACTCTCGTCTGATCTTGGCGGGGACTTGGTAGTCCAAAGGTAAGGTGTTGGCCCCTCAACCAAAAGGTAATGGGTTCGGTGGAAAAAATTGTCGATTTTTTCGAGCAAAATCTACACCCCTGGTCCAGGTAGGTGGATTGACACGTAGTCCCATCGGAGATGAACAATAAAAGGAGGTCCCATGTGCAAATCACAACACCCTGTGCACGTTAAAGATCCCTTGGTTGTTTACAGGGCAGTCTGGGCAAAATTAAAAATCCTACTAAAACCCCCGATATCCTCTTACTTTTAGGTGTGGATGTGGGTAAATCAAATCAAATCAAATCAAACCAAATCAAATCAAATCAAATCTGATCTTTGATTCAGGAACAGGCAGGGAGACGAATTGGCGAGCACTAGCACTCCCATTGATAGATAAATGAAATCCTCGGTTTGGAACAAGTTCTTTAGTTTTTTCTTCCTGTTTGTCCAATGTATTTAAAAAAAGAAAACGTGAAACAATCTAGCCTCATTCAACATGTCAAAAAACCATCATGGACATTTATTTCATAATGAAGTATATATATATATATATATATATATATATATATAATACTGATTCAGATACGATTCTGATTTTTTTCGCCAGGGCGTAGGACCTCTGTTAGCAGAATGGCACCTTCTTACGAATTTTGCTTGTATAACCTTAAGTAGGATGACAACTTCATTGTGAGACGCTGCAACGTTAGGCTAGGCGCGCACAGGGCAACTTTAGTCACGCAATTGTTTGGTCGCCCGGCAAGTTGTGACAAAACACAAACTTTTTAGTGGTCAGAAACTGTGGAGTTGCCTGTGCGCGCGGTGCTTTCTTTATTTCATTGTTTACACTTGGGCGACTAAACAGTAGCGCAATTAAAGTTGCCCTGTGTGCGCCTAGCCTAACTGTGGCGTTGTGAGCTGGTAATCACGACGACACTGATTCAATCCCCACAGCCGGTACATGTGTCTTTTTAACTCCACAACTTTGTACTCTTAGGGAAAGGTTCTTCACTCTAATTTCCTCACTTGACTGAGGTGTGAATGAGTACCCAGCTATAGGTAGAGCAAAATATATTGCCAGAGTGTTAGTACGAAAAAGCTTAACAGGCTTGTGTACTGTATGCTTCTTCGAGGAGTTGAGAAGGACTTTGAATGAAATGGCCTGCTGGGGATAAGTTGAGAAGGACTTTGAATGAAATGGCCTGCTAGGGGATAAGTTGAGAAGGACTTTGAATGAAATGGCCTGCTAGGGGATAAGTTGAGAAGGACTTTGAATGAAATGGCCTGCTAGGGATAAGTTGAGAAGGACTTTGAATGAAATGGCCTGCTAGGGGATAAGTTGAGAAGGACTTTTGAATGAAATGGCCTGCTAGGGGATAAGTTGAGAAGGACTTTGAATGAAATGGCCTGCTAGGGGATAAGTTGAGAAGGACTTTGAATGAAATGGCCTGCTAGGGGATAAGTTGAGAAGGACTTTGAATGAAATGGCCTGCTAGGGGATAAGTTGAGAAGGACTTTGAATGAAATGGCTCTGCTAGGGATAAGTTGAGAAGGATTTGAATGAAATGAGAAGGACTTTGAATGAAATGGCCTGCTAGGGGATAAGTTGAGAGGACTTTGAATGAAATGGCCTGCTAGGGGATAAATGATGTACAGTGGGTAAGCCTGCACTTGTGCGGAGTTCGGACTATAAATTGATATTTTATCTTTTATCTTCAATAAAATAAAAAGTTAAAACTAGATTGTGTCCGTAAACCGCAAACGTGACTTAAACTGACAACATGCAGTCTGCGAGTTGTACTTTGCTCACCCCTGTGTTAGGCCGTGCCCTTTTACTCCAGGAAGCAGCCAGAGAACACAATGCTTCAGATGTAAGGTGTCTGTTGCTTCTCAACGTTGTGGTCGTGGCTTTGTGTCCAGACGACAGGTTGAACGTTTTTCCTCGAGGTTTTCAGATAAAACACCCAACACAAACCAACTGCAATGGCTATTTTTAGAACGTACGAGCCAGAAATAAAATTGGTTTTCTCTTTTAAATCAAAACTGTTTATTCCATTAGATCAGAAATAAAATTGATATTCTCTTTTAAATCAAAACCGTTTATTTCATTAGATTAGAAATAAAATTGATATTCTCTTTTAAATCAAAAACCGTTTATTCCATTAAATAAGAAATAAAATTGATATTCTCTTTTAAATCAAAACTGTTTATTCCATTAGATCAGAAATAAAATTGATATTCTCTTTTAAATCAAAACCGTTGATTCCATTAAATCAGAAATAAAATTGATAATCTCTTTTAAATCAAAATCGTTTATTCCATTAGATCAGAAATACAATTGATAATTTCTTTTAAATCAAAACTGTTTATTCCATTAGATCAGTTTAACCTACTTAATACAAAAACAACCAGATCAGACTGTCAAACATACATGGTTCTAACTTCAAACATTGATCGTCACCTGCACCCGTTTTACCTAGTACAAGTAAATCTGTGGAATGTGCCACTAACCTGAAGACTTGAAACAAATATCTCTAAAATCAAAATTGGATTTCTTTGTGTGGGTTAAATCAAATTATTCGTGCTGACAGTAATACTCAAGAATTGAGTTGGTCAGCTATTATGAAGAAGAAGAAGAAGATACAGCTGTTGATAATTTGGTTGTTCTTGTTGTTGATATAGTTGTCGTTGTTGTTAAGGATGCTAATGAATGTTGTTGGTAATGATGATGATGTTAGTGATTATGATGAGGATGATGATGAGGATGATGATGATGACGATGGTGATGATGACGGTGATGATTATGCTGATGATGATATAGTAATACTGATGTAAGATATGAAGATGATGATGGTGATGACGACAATGATAGTTATAATATGATGATAGTGATGATGTGGTTGCTGTGTTTAAAAGAAACTCCATAGTCATAGATAATAAATATTGTGCGTGTATACTTCTTAGTGGTGTGTTTCTCACTTAATAAACAATTTGCGATTTTTGGATTTCCTGTTGGTGTGTTTCTCACTTAATAAACAATTTGCGATTTTTGTTTTTGGTGTGTTTCCGTAATAAACAATTTGCGATTTTTGGATTTCCTGTTGGTGTGTTTCTCACTTAATAAACAATTTGCGATTTTTGGATTTCCCTGTTGGTGTGTTTCTCACGTAATAAAAACAATTTTTTTGCGATTTTTGATTTTTGGATTTCCCTGTTGGTGTGTTTCTCACGTAATAAACAATTTGCGATTTTTGGATTTTCCCTAATTGGATTTTTGTTTCCCTATTTCTTTCACGTAATAAACAATTTGCGATTTTTGGATTTCCCTGTTGGTGTGTTTCTCAATAAACAATTAGTTATAAACAATTTGCGATTTTTGGGTTTTTCTCACGTAATAAACAATTTGGATTTTTGATTTCCCTGTTGGTCTTCACGTAATAAACAATTTGCGATTTTTGGTGTGTTTCTCACTTAATAAACAATTTGCGATTTTTGGATTTCCCTATTGGTGTGTTTCTCACGTAATAAACAATTTGCGATTTTTTTCCCTGTTGGTGTTTTCTCACGTTATAAACAATTTGTTTTTGGTGTGTTTCTCACTTAATAAACAATTTGCGATTTTTGTATTTCCCTATTGGTGTGTTTCTCACGTAATAAACAATTTGTTTTTGATTTTTGGTGTGTTTCTCATTTCAATTTGTGATTTTTGATTTCTGTTGGTGTGTTTCTCACGTAATAAACAATTTGCGATTTTTGGATTTCCCTATTGGTGTGTTTCTCACGTAATAAACAATTAGCGATTTTTGTATTTCCTCACTTGGTTTTTGGATTTCCCTGTGTTTTTCTCACGTAATAAACAATTAAACAATTTTGCGATTTTTGTATTTCCCTGTTGGTGTGTTTCTCACGTAATAAACAATTTGTTTTGGATTTCCCTGTTGTTGTGTTTCTCACGTAATAAACAATTTGCGATTTTTGTATTTCTCTCGTAATAAACAATTTGCGACTTTTTGATTTCCCTGTTGGTGTGTTTCTCACGTAATAAACAATTTGCGATTTTTGTATTTCCTTTGGTGTGTTTCTCTCGTAATAAACAATTTGCACTTTTTGGATTTCCCTATTGGTGTGTTTCTCACGTAATAAACAATTTGCGATTTTTGTATTTCCTATTGGTGTGTTTCTCACGTAATAAACAATTTGCGATTTTTGGATTTCCCTGTTGGTGTGTTTCTCACGTAATAAACAATTTGCGATTTTTGTATTTCCCTGTTGGTGTGTTTCTCTCGTAATAAACAATTTGCACTTTTTGATTTCCCTGTTGGTGTGTTTCTCTCGTAATAAACAATTTGCGATTTTTGTATTTCCCTTGTGTGGTGTGTTTCCCTGTTGGTGTGTTTCTCACGTAATAAACAATTTTCATTTTGGATTTCTTTTTGATTTCCCTGTTGGTGTGTTTCTCCCATAATAAACAATTTGCGATTTTTGGATTTCCCTGTTGGTGTGTTTCTCACGAAATAGACAATTTGCGATTTTTGGATTTCCCTGTTGGTGTGTTTCTCACGTAGGATTTCCCTGTTGGTGTTTTTCTCACGTAATAAACAATTCATATTTTTTTGGATTTCTCTGTTGGTGTGTTTCTCACGTAATAAACAATTTGCGATTTTTTGTATTTCCCTGTTGGTGTGTTTCTCACGTACGATTTCTCTGTTTTGTTTCTCCCGTAATAAACAATTTGCACTTTTTGTATTTCCCTTGTGTTTCTCCCGTAATAAACAATTTGCACTTTTGGATTTCCTGTTTCGTTCCTGTTTCCTACTCGTTTTATGATTACACAATGTATTATCCCTTTGCCCCCCCAACACAATTGCATTGTGTGTCGGCCTCTCTACCTAAAGGTAGTGGGTTCGAGCCCCGCCAATGACTGAGCATTTTTCTCAAGTTTTTAAAAGTAAAATCTCCCCCCCCCCCTGGTCCATGTAGGTAGATCGACCACTAATCCTTTCAGAGACGGACGATAAAGAGGAGTTCCCGTGTGCAGATCACAACACTGTGGCGCGCATGTCAAAGATCTCTTGGCTGTTTACAGGGCATTCCGGGGCAAAAATAATATAATAAATCCTACCAAACCCCCCCCCTCCGAAATCATCTTATCATTAGTTGAAGATGTGTGTAAAGCAAGTCACATCAAAGTTCAACACACACACATTTCACATCTTCACAGTACGGATGGACACTGACTTGGCGTTGGAGTCACATCATTTGACAAGATGGCTGCCACGCACGCAGACGATAGTCAGACTTGCCACAGCAAACGCCTACTCGCGGAATCTAAAGCCAACACGAATTAGCGAGTCAGACGACAAATTAAATATTTGAATTGAAACGTTGGCTGACCTGCCGTGCCTTGTCTTCAGTTTGAATTTACACGTTTACATTGAGCATGTTGGGGAGGGGGAGGGGGAGCGGGGTTCGTTAATCGAAACAGGTAACATTTCCTTTAGTTGTTGTTCCTGTTCAGCTTGTTTTTGTTCTTGTTCTCTTTCTCCTTCTTCTTCTCCTTTTTCTTCTTTTTCTTCTTCTTCTCCTTTCTCTTCTTCTTCTTTTTCTTCTCCCGTTACTTCTTCTCCTTCTTCCGGTCCTCTTCTTTCTCTGCCGCTTCTTCTTTTTTTTTCTGCTTCTTCTTTTTCTTCCCCTGTTACTTCTCATTTCCCTGCTCCTTCTTTTTCTTCCATTCCTCTTCTTTCTCTGCTTCTTTTTCTACTTCTTTCTCTGCTTCTTCTTTTTCTTCTCCCGTTTCCTCTTCTTTTTCTTCTTTCGTTTCTCCTTCTTTCTCTGCTTCTTCTTCTTCTTCTTCTTCTTCTTCTTCATCATCTTCTCCCGTTTCTTCTTCTTTCTCCGCTTCTTCTTTTTCTTCTTCTCCTGTTTCTCCTTTCTTTCTTTGCTTCTTCTTTTTCTTCTTCTCCTGTTTCTCCTTCTTTTCTTTGCTTCTTCTTCTTCTTCTTCTCCTGTTTTTTCCTTCTTTCTCTGCTTCTTCTTTTTCTTCTTCTCCTGTTTCTTCTTCTTTTTTTCTTCTTCTTTTTCTTCTTCTCCTGTTTCTTCTTCTTTCTTTGCTTCTTCTTTTTCTTCTTCTCCCTTCTTTTCTTTTTCTTTTTTCTTCTTCTTTTCTTCTTCTTCTCCTGTTTCTCCTTCTTTCTTTGCTTCTTCTTTTTCTTCTTCTCCTGTTTCTTCTTCTTTCTTTGCTTTTTCTTTTTCTTCTTCTCCCGTTTCTTCTTCTTTCTCTGCCTCTTCTTTCTCTTCTTCTCCTGTTTGTACTTCTTTCTCTGCTTCTTCTTTCTTCTTCTTCTCCCGTTTCTTCTTCTTTCTCTGCTTCTTCTTTTTCTTCTCCTTCGTCTTCTAAATGAACGCAAAAAGGCTTGTTATATTCGTTTATTGAATTCAATCAGAACTTTATTTGTGAAACGGCTGCGGACCGGATCATGAGGTCCGGGTTCGAATCTTAGCAACGCTCAAAGCTAGGTCTGACGTTGTGTTCATTGGGGAAAGATACTTAACAACACGCGTTTTCACCACTCTACCCAGGTGCAAACTATGGAAACCAGTCTTGAAGGAACTATTGAAACCAGCCTTGAAGGAACTATTGAAACCAGCCTTGAAGGAACTATTGAAACCAGCCTTGAAGAAACTATTGAAACCAGCCTTGAAGAAATTATTGAAACCAGCCTTGAAGAAACTATTGAAACCAGCATTGAAGGAACTATTGAAACCAGCCTTGAAGGAACTATTGAAACCAGCATTGAAGAAACTATTGAAACCAGCCATGAAGGAACTATTGAAACCAGCCATGAAGAAACTATTGAAACCATCCTTGAAGAAACTATTGAAACCAGCCTTGAAGGAAACTATTGAAACCAGCCTTGAAGAAACTATTGAAACCAGCCTTGAAGAAACTAGTGAAACCAGCCCTGAAGGAACTATTGAAACAAGCTTTGAAAAAACTATTGAAACCAGCCTTGAAGAAACTATTGAAACCAGCCTTGAAGAAACTATTGAAACCAGCCTTGAAGAACTGAAGAGACTATTGAAACCAGCCTTGAAGAAACCAGCCTTGAAGAAACTAAAACCAACCTTGAAGGAACTTTACTTTACTTTGACTTGATTTGTGAAAGCCAAGCTATACACACAATAAAAGCAGTAAATTAGATTTTATACAATAATTATGTAGTAGGAACTTGGAAGTCCAGAGGCAAGGTGTTGGCCTCTCATACAAAAGGAAATGGGTTCGAATTTGAGCCCCGCCAACGGTTGAAAAAGTAGCCTCGTGTTTATTCGAGCAAAATCTACCCACTCCTCCCCTCCCCCCCCTTTGGTCCAGGTAGGTGGATCGGCACCTAGTCCCATCGGAGACGGACGATAAAAAGGATGTCCAGTGTACACATCACAACACGCTGTGCACGTTAAAGATCCTTTGGCTGTTTACAGGGCAGTCCGAGCAAAATAAAATAAAAATCGTATCGAAAACCCCGAGATCACCTTAATTGTGGATGTGGGTAAATCGAATCAAATCAAAATTATACATGTAGTAGACTATACTTTCATTTAGTTTTTCATGAGACGTAAATGTTCGACTTCAGTAAAATGCAGTTAGCCTCAAATTCAAACGCTAGGCATGACGTATTCCTGCCATAACAACAATGTTTATTTCATGCGATAGTCTGGTGTTGAGACGAGGGCAATGGTTCAAGGTCAAATCGTTTTTTTCAATTTTTATTTATTTTTAAAGTTAAAAACTAACCACTACACCTACGCCCCCCTCTCTCGCCTGTCCTTACATTGGCTGATGGATGATGAAGCTTTGTTCCACATGAAATATGTCATGCTAAGTGTCCTTACATTGGCTGGTGGATGGATGATGAAATATGTCATGCTAAGTGTCCTTACATTGGCTGATGGATGAATACATGAAATATGTCATGCTATCCTTACATTGGCTGATGGATAATAAGGCATTGCTCCTCATGAAATATGTCATGCTGGGTGTCCTTACATTGGCTGATGGATGATAAGGCATTGCTCCACATGAAATATGTCATGCTAAGTGTCCTTACATTGGCATTGACGGATAATAAGGCATTGTTTGTTTCATGAAATATGTCATGCATGGCAGTGATTTCATTGGCTGATGGATGGTGAGGCATTGACCACAAGAAGTAAAACACCTAAGATGTCCTAGTTTTAATAGAAAGCATTTGTTTGTTTTAGATGATGGGTAACACTAAAAACCTTGTCCATCATGGCAGAATTTCATTGTTGTTGGAAAGCATTAGGACAATTTAACAACAGACACGACACCTCCACTAATGAAGACAGAAAAACACACGATGATCGGGTAGACAACAAACAAGAAATATCTAGAATCTAGATCTAGATCTAAGTTTACCCATCATCAAAACAATGTGATGTCATGAATGGGAAAGGACACTAAAACTAAAACTAAAATAAGAAGAGTAAGTAGCTAGAAGGCTTCCTCCATGAATTCTATTGACAGACTAGAACAGACACGAGAAATAGGACAATTAAATCTCAATCTCCAAATAAAGACAGAACAAACAAGATTTAAGGTCTAATCCTTCCTCAGACAACAATGTGAGAAATATCTAGAATCTAAGATCTAGGAACTACCTAAAAGAGAGAAATTGACAATGTGTTTGTCAGAAGAAACAGAAAGAAATCCAAAAAGAGATGATGATAAGAAAGAGTAATGACAGGAACAAAAACGAAGAGAGAATTTCAGGTTCAGATCTAGAAAGAAAGAAAAATATGAAAAGAACAAACACATGACGTTTCGGGTATAATCCTTCGTCAGACAACAAACGAGAAATATCTAGAATCTAGATCTAGATCTAAGCACTACCCTATCACACAATGTGATGTCAGAAGAAAAACAGAGGAGGAAGAGAGAAAGAAAAAGACGATGATAAGAGAAGTAGAAGAGTGAAGAATATGATAGAGCGAGAGGAAGGTTCAGATCTAGAAAGAAATAAAAATAGGAGAGAGAGAGGAGAGAGAGAGAGAGAGAGAGAGAGAGAGAGAGAGAGAGAGAGAGGAGAGAGAGAGAGAGAGAGAGAGAGAGAGAGAGAGAGAGAGAGAGAGAGAGAGAGAGAGAGAGAGAGAGAGAGAGAGAGAGAGAGAGAGAGAGAGAGAGAGAGAGAGAGAGAGAGAGAGAGAGAGAGAGAGAGAGAGAGAGAGAGAGAGAGAGAGAGAGAGAGAGAGAGAGAGAGAGAGAGAGAGAGAGAGAGAGAGAGAGAGAGAGAGAGAGAGAGAGAGAGAGAGAGAGAGAGAGAGAGAGAGAGAGAGAGAGAAAGTGAGTATGAAACAAGAACGAAAAAAGAGGATAACTATAAGACTAGATCTATATCTCACTGGGTCTAGAAATAAGAAATGACAGAGAATGAATGAAAGGAAGTATCAATCAAGGCAAAAATTTACACTATAGGTACGAAACGTATACAATTTACAAAATTTATCGATACACTTGTAAATTGTATACATTTCGCAACTTTATTGTAAATTTGATGATGGGATATCCCCGAAACGTCACGTGTTTGTTCTGTCTTTAGTAGTGGAGTAGTCACTTATTGTCATATTTCGTCGCCTTTGACTTTACTTCACTGTGGCTCCTTTGTATTATATAAGATATACAAGTAGCTTAATCGACGTTCCTGCTAGTACAGTAGCCTACAGGTGAAACTTAAAAGTCACCTCAGGCTCAACATTCGTTACTTTCTAATCTCTATAGATAATATCACCCCTATGATAGCTATACGTTTAATATACATATATTATATCAACAACATACATGTATTTACCATATTTGCGTTACCCCTATAGTTGCTTTATGCTGACTATGCCAGCCAGCTGCATTATCCTCTATATATCGTAGCCTTCAGATATGCATGTATTTATGTTATGTGTATATCATAAACTGTAAAAATCACATTACTGATGTTTGTATACTTTTTTTTTTGTTTCATTTAAATTTACCCCCGCCCATCATATGCAGTGATCTCAGGATGAATAGGAAACAGCAATTAAATAAAAATGAAAAACATGAACGGTTTAGATTTGATTTTACCCACATCCACATCTAAGCGATGCCGGATCATATGGAAGAGTGAAAAAGGAGAAGAAGAAAAAAATGTACCTACCAGTACCAGTACCACAGATAAAGACAAATAGTGAGGCAAGGGCATGTCGGAAGTGAAGGTAATGACACAAGATAATATGAAAGCTCCATAGGAACAAAGACGAGACAAATACAAGGAATAGACAGAAAAAAAAATCCTGGCCACCTAGCGTAGTTAGTTCGGTTGGTAGCACACTTGCTTTTCATGGTGAGGCGACGGGTGCCGACGCAGAGGTCGCGGGTTGGATCCCCATGGTGGCCAGGATTTTTTTCTTCTGTCTATTCCCTATGTTTATCTCGTCTTTGTTCCTGTGGGGTTTTCATACTATTATTATCTTATGTCAGTACCAGTACAACAGTAGCACTGCCCAACCAGCCACTGTAAACCATCGTCACACTCAAATCATTAGTAACATCAAAGTAAGCAAGTCCCATACTCATAGTTGTGCATAGGGTAATCAGGAGAAGAGTCAGTGGGGTAATCAGGAGAAGAGTCAGTAGGGTAATCAGGAGAAGAGTCAGTAGGGTAATCAGGAGAGGGAAATAAAGTCAGTAGGGTAATCAGGAGAAGAGGCAGTAGGGTAATCAGGCAAGGAAAATAAAGTCAGTAGGGTAATTAGGAGAAGAGTTGGTAGGGTAATCAGGAGTAGAGTTAGTAGGGTATTCAGGAGAAGAGTCGGTAGGGTATTCAGGAGAAGAGTCAGTAGGGTATTCAGGAGAAGAGTCAGTAGGGTATTCATGAGAAGAGTCAGTAGGGTATTCAGGAGAAGAGTCAGTAGGGTAATCAGGAGAAGAGTCAGTAGGGTATTCAGGAGAAGAGTCAGTAGGGTATTCAGGAGAAGAGTGAGTGGGGTACTCAGGGGAAGAGTCAGTGGGGTAATCAGGAGAAGAGTCAGTAGGGTATTCAGAAGAAGAGTCAGTAGGGTAATCAGGAGAAGAGTCAGTAGGGTATTCAGGAGAAGGGTCAGTAGGGTAATCAGAAGAAGAGTTAGTAGGGTAATCAGGAGAAGTGTTAGTAGGGTAATCAGGAGAAGAGTCAGTAGGGTATTCAGAAGAAGAGTCAGTAGGATAATCAGGAGAAGAGTCAGTAGGGTAATGAGGAGAAGAGTCAGTAGGGTATTCATCAGTAGGGTATTCAAGAGAAGAGTCAGTAGGGTAATCAGGAGAAGAGTCGGTAGGGTAATCAGGAGAAGAGTCAGTAGGGTAATCAGGAGAAGAGAGTCCAGGGGAAGAGTCAGTAGGGTAATCAGGAGAAGAGTCAGTGGGGTATTCAGGAGAAAAGTCAGTAGGGTAATCAGGAGGAGGAGTCAGTAGGGTAATCAGGAGAAGAGTCAGTAGGGTAATCAGGAGAAGAGTCAGTAGGGTATTCAGGAGAAGAGTTTGTAGGGTATTCAGGAGAAGAGTTAGTAGAGTAATCAGGAGAAGTGTTAGTAGGGTAATCAGGAGAAGAGTCGGTAATTCAATAGAAGAGTCAGTAGGGTAATCAGGAGAAGAGTCAGTAGGGTATTTAGGAGAAGAGTCAATAGGGTATTTAGCAGAAAGTCAGTAGGGTAATCAGGAGAAGAGTCAGTAGGGTAATCAGGAGAAGAGTCAGTAGGGTAATCAGGAGGAAGTCAGTATGGTAATCAGGAGAAGAGTCAGTAGGGTATTCAGGAGAAGAGTCAGTAGGGTATTCAGGAGAAGAGTCAGTAGGGTATTCAGGAGAAAGTCAGTAGGGTAATCAGGAGAAAAGTCAGTAGGGTATTCAGGAGAAGAGTCAATAGGGTATTCAGGAGAAGAGTCAGTAAGGTATTTAGGTGAAGAGTCAGTAGGGTGTTTAGGAGAAGAGTCAGTAGGTAATCAGGAGAAGTGTCAGTAGGGTATTCAGGAGAAGAGTCAGTAGGGTAATCAGGAGAAGAGTCAGTAGGGTTATCAGGAGAAGAGTCAGTAGGGTATTCAGGAGAACAGTCAGTAAGGTATTTAGGAGAAGAGTCAGTAGGGTATTTAGAAGAATAGTCAGTAGGGTAATCAGGAGAAGAGTCAGTAGGGTATTCAGGAGAAGAGTCAGTAGGGTAATCAGGAGAAGAGTCAGTAGGGTATTCAGGAGAAGAGTCAGTAGGGTAATCAGGAGAAGAGTCAGTCGGGTAATCAGGGTAAGGGTAACTAAAGAAGAGTCAGTAGGCTAATCAGAAGAAGAGTCAGTAGGGTAATCAGGAGAAGAGTCAGTAGGGTATTCAGGAGAAGAGTCAGTAGGATACTCAGGAGAAGATTCAGTAGGGCAATCAAGAGAAAAAGTAGGGTCAGAAGAAAAGTCAGTAGGGTATTCAGCAGAAGAGTCAGTAGGGTAATCAGGAGAAGAGTCAGTAGGGTAATCAAGAGAAGAGTCAGCAGAGTGATTAGGAGAAGAGTCAGTAGGGTTATCAGGAGAAGAGTCAGTAGGGTAATCAGGAGAAGAGTGAGTAGGGTAATCAGGAGAAGAGTCCTGATTTCTTCTAGGCATACGGCATAATGTGGTAGTTTGTCATTGCTGATCACGCCCCCGCCTTCACTTTCGTTTACTTTCCGAGAGTCTAAAAAGACCTAGTCATCAATTTCGTTGCTCGGTCGATAGGAAGGAGGGCCAGAAAAACTTTGCCCGGACTGGGATTTAGGAACCAAACTCGGGGCTCTTAGGTAGTGGTAGTCCGTCTGAGCTACTGACGTCTCTAAGTACATTTTGTAATATCAAGAAAATCAAACACAAAAATCCAGATTAAACAGAAAACAACTCATTGTTGACACAATCCATAAACTTAATTGTTATGGTAACTGCTGTGACTGAAAGACTTATCTAGAGGTTTATGTTCTGAGTAAGGTCCTGTGACCCAATCAAGAGAATTTTGGGTTTGTAATGACGTCATAACACCGACTGTTTGGTTTGAATGAACACCAAAGCTAGAAGCAGAAAACGATCTTGTTAGATATAACGTTAGTATGAAGCGCTAACAGGCAGCTGAATTGTGTACTCCCCAGGGAGTTGAGAATACAATAGCCAGTAGAGGAACAAAAGATGTAAAGTTGGTCAGCCTGCAAAGACCTGCATGGGGACGGGGGACGGGGACGGATGCACTTGTGCGTGGGGATGCAGACCATGAATCCATCTTGATCTTCACCGCATAAGAAGAAAATAAATTGGCTCTGCAGGTTTATAGCAGCTCTAAGGAGCTTAAAAAAAAGAATAAAGAAAAAAGAAATCAATCAAACGAAGACAAATATTAAGGCATAAAGAAAGATAACTTTAATATAATATTTTAAACAATTTTGCATGGAACGTTGGATGCATAAAGCTGAGGGGAAACACAAGAGAGACACTGAACAAATCAAAATAATACAGTAAAGTAGCATCAGTGACCTGGTGGTTAGGGCTGTCTGACTAATGATTGTAGGGTCCTAGGTTTGAATCCTGGTACATCATACTACTAGATCCAACATTGCTTTCCTTAGAAAAGATGTTAGCACTCAGTTTATTTCCCACTTGGCCAAAGAGCAAATGGTTGCTAATACTAATACTAGCATCAGGTGGAGAGTAAAATATTTGACATGACAGACCACTATCCTCTCTAATAACAAATGTAAGTAAAATTCCTTGAAGGCCATTACGGCTCATAGAGCCGGAACTTTATCCCTGTTTCTGAAGCATGGAGCGGAACAGGTAATGATAATCACCTCCTGGACAGGACGTTAGTTTAGCACAGGTTTTTACTCCCAAGCTAGTGCTTGTACCCACTTTGCACCTGGGTAGAGTGGGGAAAATAGGTGTTACATGTCTTTCCCAAGGAACACAACATCTGACCTAATTTTGCTAGGATTCGTACCCGGGACCTCATAATTCCAAGCACTCTGCCACCGACGACATTTGTATCTACCGTATAATAAGGCAATGCCCTATCACCAGTTCCATTACTTAAACCTATGGAAACTGGGATAAGCTTTGGCCCTATAGACTGTAACTACTTTAAGCGTTGAAGAGACTTTACTCAAAAGCAGTAAATTGAAACCAAATGCAGATAAAGAATACATGATATAATATGTAGATATCAATATAATATTATCACTTGCAGCTTTAGACGATTTTAAAATAATTATGTTTCTTTTGCATCCTTAAGATTAATCAATCTTAAAGTGAGGAAATATAATAAAAAAAAGATGCGAATCTCAAGCATGAATAAATTGTAAAATTGCAAAGTATAAACAAAAGGCATCATGGCATCAAAAAAAACTTTTGCCTTAATATGCGTTAATAACAGATAAATAAATTATCAATACCGTACTAATGGAACCACAACAATATAAAAAAATAATACACAACTTCTTGAGCAAACAACACCAAGTCAACAATTTCAATACATTATTATAATATGTAAAACAAATATAAAAGTTTTTTTTACTCATAATTAAGATATGAGATTATAATTGCGTGATTGAGGTTCTAAAAATATGAATAAAATCTAGAGAGACAAACAGAGACATAAGGAAACATCTATGCATAAATACAAAAACTTGTATTCAGATTTATTGCATTATATAATAATTTATAAATAGATATATATCATAATGTAATATTAACAACATAAATCAATAAATTATAACATAGGCAGTAAAAAACCCAAAGTTAACAATACATGTAACGTGATATTAAAAATGTTAAATTTCAACTTGGCAGCTAAAAACTTTAAAACAATAGAAGAAAAAGGAATTAAAACATTAATCGAATAACATGGGGGCAGGGGGCGGAGGGAGAGTTCTTCTGGTTAAATAAAATTAAAAGAGATAAATATCTCTGTAATACAATACGTTATAAATGTAACATATCATTGGCTAAGAATCAAAATTATCCTTAATATACATATAAACCTGTTATGAGAACAAAAGTTCTAAGGTTCTCAGCAGGATATAGGACCTGAAGCAAGAAAACAACAACACGCAAATGAGATTTGGGACACTGACTGACAAACGCACACTGAATCTGTTCACAATTTTTTGTGAGACAGCACAATATTGTTGATGACTGTGAATTTAATAATCAAAACAGTCGACTCTGATTAATTGCAATATGACAGGAGCAGCAAAATTGTTGCGATTATCCAAAGTTGCGATAAATCGGATTCTAGTGAGCCCAGTATTTAGGGACATTTGATTACTTAATAACTAGGTAAATCTGTTGCAATTTCTTTTGAATAGATAGCTTTGCTCTTGACGTTTCACAGACTGTCTGCTAGACCCACAGGCATGAACATTTCCATCTGTTTAAAAGGCGTGTGTGCATTCAAACAGATGCTACACAGCCAAGAAAAGCTTAATATAGTAATTCATTTCATTCCACATGTTGAGCTAGTTGTGTAGTAAACAACAACATGTGCAGAGCGTGACAGGTGACACTACTTCCTTTGGTCTGAATGGTCGATCGGCGGCTGCCCACTCGGCATATTGGCTTGGGGAAAGTCATGTGTTACTTATTGTACTGTAAAAATACAATGCTGCCCAGCTGTCTGAGTCCCTCTGTGCAAGGTCGAGTGCCATTACTGTCAGGCCATTGTATCATCAGTATTGTTAGGTAATGACAACTTAGCAATGCGAGCATCGGTTAGGCAAGTGTCAAATTAGAAAGAAGCCGACCGACAATCTGAGGCAAGATGTCGCGGCGTTGCGATTATCCAAAGTGATTTGCAATTAATCAGTGACTTTTATATAGAATTAATTCTGTTTTTCAGGAAAGGTTGCGATTAAGTGGAAATTGCGTTTTACCGAGTTGCGATAAACCGGAGTCGAGTGTAACTCCAAAATCATCACATGTGTGTTGCTATGACAATATAATCCTCAGCCGACAATATGTAATATTGGATTTGGATTAATTAATTAATCAATTGATTAGAAACATTCTGTTTTCTTTATTTCACAATCAGTGTACATCAAAATACCATGATTTAAGATTTGTCTTTTTTCAAGTGTGATGTGTTTATTCCTATTTTTTATATAACTGGCTGCGACCCAAAAACGAATGATCATTTCGTCTAGTAGCATGCTCAGGTTACCTTCCAAGCCAGCTTGAATGTTTAGACAACCGAAAGTAACAGTCATCACTTATCAGTCAATGCCTAATGGCTAGGCAAGAAACTAACTCCCACTAATAAAGAACAACGGTAAGACTGTAGGCTTGGGGTGCAGCCCCGTGTAACATATTTATTACGACAAAGACCAACTAGTCATCCTTCCCTACGCTTACATATGTTATCTTTCAGCAGATGGGTAGTCTGACACTTTCTCTTTATGCAACTAGACAGAAATAAAAATTCAAATGAGACTCTTCTCTGAAAATACAAAATAGAACATATGCACGGCATCCTTCAAATAAGAGAAGACGGAGGTGGATAGGACATATTCTAAGGAAAGAAGAAAGGAACATCCCAAAGACTGCCCTACATTGGACCCCAGAAGTGAAAAGGAGAAGTGGCAGGCCAAAGACAACTTGGAAACGAACAGTAGAGAATGAAATAAAGGACTTAAGCCAATGTGGAATTCCCTAAAGACGCTTGCCATGGAAAGAAAAAGATGGAGATCCTTCATTGCTGCCCTACATGCTAACTAGCATAATGGGCAGTGAGTAAGTAAGTAAATAACGGGACAGAAGTGTC
Source organism: Doris montereyensis (assembly GCA_037039925.1). NCBI lineage: Eukaryota > Metazoa > Mollusca > Gastropoda > Nudibranchia > Dorididae > Doris > Doris montereyensis. Next base: position 17,744 of record JAXRKP010000110.1, on the reverse strand, counting down.
CAGAATACCTGTACCACTGATTGGTTCAATGAAATATTTTGGGACAAAGGTAGGAAGTATGTGCACAAGAGCGCGTGAATGAGGGAAAATTGTGAAACTGCTTTAGGTGCATGGTAACTCAACACATAAAAAATGGAAGTTTACAAAAACAGTTTATTGTTCAACTCTCCTCTATGTTGTTGAAATCTGGACCTTAAACAGTAAGGATTACAGTAAAGTACAAACAGCTGAAATGAAATATCTCAGGAGAGTAGTAGGGAAAGACAAAATCAGAAACATAACAATAAGAGATCAAACCAAAGCAGACAGCATTAAACTAAGATAGAAATAAATCAACTCAGATGGTTTAGGCATGTAAACTTAATGAATGAATAAAGGATAGCTAGATCAGTATATAATACTAAAACCCAAGGTAAAAGACTAAAAGGTAAACTGTGGAGAAAGCGGGACGAAGATATAAAAGAGGCACTACAGCAAAGAAATTTAACCTTCACAGAAGGAAACAGAAAATGTCAGGACAGGGCAGCCTGGGGAAAGATCATTTTGGGTATCTAAACACATACAGCGGAAGGTGGAATGGGAACTGATGAAGAAAGAAAGGAAGAAAGAAAGTTTCTCTCCCTTGCATTAAACAGAACATAGTTCTTCAAGATGTTTTGAAGGGATTGCACTGTCCTTTATATCCTTTGGACGTCCAGAAGAAGCAAGCGTTCCTCAAGAGTTTCAGGAGAATATGGCAATGGCATGAATTCAAAAAAGTATGGTGGCCTATGCCAACTAGATAAAGAAAATACGGGATTTTGGATCAAGATTATCATGACTAGAGAAAGCCCAACGTGTCAAGACAGACTGTGATTCAAGGGGCATGTCCAAAGTGACAAATAAAAAAATGAAATAGAAATTGAAGTCTTGAGGGGAAAAAGTAAGACAAATACACTGGCGATAACAAGAACGTACTCACTTTTCATTTCGATTTAAACTGCCGTGCTGAGCTTTATTTTTGAAGCTCACAGACTTGATGTGTAAAGCAAGAAATGTGTACAGTCTCAGTACCACGTGGTAATTTTATGCTTCTTTTTTGAGGATGAAGAAAGCCTGTCTGAAGGGCTGTCTAAAGCTTCATCACATGTAGTTGTTTGTAGTTCAATAATAGCAATGCCTCGATTGAATGAAACTGAAAGAAATCAAGCTCTGGGAATGCTGCAGGCAAACACAAACATATCCACAGTGGCTAGGGCATTCAGTGTTAAAAAAACCTAACTATCCAAGCTACTGATTTTGAGAGTGACAGGCCAGAAATGACCGGCCAAAGGTTACAAAACTAGTTTAAGGTAAATTAACGTTACATTAGTAAATATAGCGTGGTCAGTTTATTTTGGTCGTCAGTATATGAAGGAATAAACGGAAGAAATGTAATGAAATACACGTTGACCGCTGGCTTCAAGTACTTTGAACTGCAAGACCCTATAAAACAATATTTCCATCAACTATACTATGCCGTACCAATGTCTGCCTTGCTGCTGCAAAGTTTTCTTAGGTGACGATTATCGTCAGATATCACAACTATGATTATTGTCGTATATCACAACTACAATTATCGTCGTATCAGAACTAAAATTGTCATCGTACATCACAACTACAATTATCATCGTATGTCACAACTATGATTATTGTCCTATGTCACAACTACAATTATTGTCGTATATCAGAACTACAATTATCTTTGTATATCAGAACTACAATTATCTTTGTATATCACAGTACAATTATCTTTGTATATCACAACTACAATTATCTTTGTATATCACAACTACAATTATCGTCATATATCACAACTACAATTATCTTTGTAATTATTATCGTCATATATCACAACTACAATTATCATCGTATATCACAACTACAATTATCTTTGTATATCACAACTACAATTATCATTGTATATCACAAGTACAATTATCTTTGTATATCACAACTACAATTATCGTCGTATATCACAACTACAATTATTGTCGTATATTACAACTACTATTATCGTCGATATCACAACTATGGTTATCGTAATATATCACAACTACAATTATTGTCGTATATCATACAATTATCATCACAACTACAATTATCATTGTATATCACAACTACAATTATCGTCGTATATCACAACTACAATTATCGTCGTATATCACAACTACAATTATCGTCAGTATATCACAAGTACAATTATCTTTGTATATCACAACTACAATTATCATTGTACATCACAACTACAATTATCATTGCATATTACAACTACTATTATCATTGTACATCACAACTATGGTTATTGTAATATATCACAACTACAATTATTGTCGTATATCACTACAATTATCATCGTATATACCAACTACAATTATCATTGTATATCACAACTACAATTATCGTCGTATATCACAACTACAATTATCGTCGTATATCACAACATATATCAACAAATCTCATCACAAAGTGCCATATGAGTATGACATTTGACATTTAGTCAACGTAGGTACAAAACAAAGTACAGCACATCTCACACTCCGAGTTGAGCATCTGGTAATCTGGAGAGGAATAACATGCAGCAGATCCTAATGTTTTTCAAGGCATACGGCATATGACATAAAATAGTGGTAGATTGCCATTGCTTTCAGCAGCATACACATTACATCAGTTTGCTAGAAGAAATTTCAACCATATTTTAAAGTACATCAGATTCAACAATAACTGAGAGAAAATGAATACTTCACTTCATAATGGCATCCACAGATAGAGGGACTAGATTTATTTATGGGGAGGTAAGGGGAGGGGTGTGTGTGTGTGTGTGTGTGTGTGTGTGATGGGGGAGGGGGTGTGGGTATGCGGGGAAGGATTTTGGGGGATTTTTTAAGACAAATTATTTAAATGCATCAAAGTTTCCACTTCAATTATTTGCCCTATTTTGCTTTCACTCTAAAACAAATTTTAAAAAAATATGGACGTTTTCGCACTAGGTCTATGTGTAAATTAAACGCAAAGGAAATTTGACATATCAAGTCCAGTGCAATGTACAACAAATGAAAAATTGAAAAGAAATGATATTATGCCGTGCTAAAACACTAGCTGCAGGCTTAATAAAATACTATAATAGTTTAAAACAATGTTCTTGTATTCCTTTCTGAGTACAAATGTGTCAAGATCAGGTTAAAGAAAGCACATTTGGTATGCACTAAAAGTGACATTAACCTGAGATTTACACAAATTAACGATTTATGAACAAGTAAAACGAACCCTGTCACCACAAAGCGGTAACTAATAACCATATATATATACACATATATTTATATATTGCAATTTAAGGTAAATTGTCAAGAGCATTCATGCCACTGTTGGGGAATTTCCTGGTCTCTGTATTTCTTATACCCTTTGAGGTAACAACTTGCAACCCTAGATTCAAATGGTTGTAATGCAAAATTTCAGGTGGCAACAGTAAATGAGTTCCAGATATACATCTATATAATATACAAGCTGAAACCCTGCCCAATGAGCAAGTTGTTATAAAAATATGATGATGTAGGCATAAAAAAGCTGACATCCTACTCAATGAGCAAGTTCTTATAAAAATATGACGATGTAGGCATAAAAATGCTGACATCCCACTCAATGAGCAAGTTATTATTCTAACCCGAACTCAACCACGGCCAAAAAGAGAATGAGTAAATCTAGATTAGCTCTACCAGGCAATGGACAGGTAAGCACCTGTACCGGGAGTAAATGATCCCGCCCTCCACGAGTCTTCTGTTGCCGTGCAGGCGGGTCTTGGTTGACCAAAGGCTAAGGGAGTTAACCCTGATAGAAAACAACCTGTTGCCTTGCAGGCCGGTCTTGGCTGACTAAAGGCTAAGGGAGTTAACCCTGACAGAAAATAACAACCTGCTGCCTTGCAGGCTGGTCTTGAATGACTAGAAGCTAAGGGAGTTAATCCTGACAGAAAATAACAAGGCCTGGTAGGGGGCCTCCAGGTGGCAACCCCACCATCTACCTAGGGTACAGTTGGCTAATCCCCTGCTTATCCAAAACCAAACTGATTCAGTGAAATAAATGCAATATAACCGGCTTGACCTTTCAACGACGAACATGGAAATGAACACGGACTGTGATTTTTGGAACATGAAATGTAAGGGCAAGAAATGGAAAAGAGTTAGAATTAATTGAAGAAATGGAAACATTTAAAGTAGATATTTTGGCCATTACAGAAACAAAGAAAAAAGGAGAAGGAATAGAAAATGTAGGACCAAATCATATTTTAGTCTTCTCCGGAGTAGATGTCAAAGATAGAGCTAAAGCCTGAGTAGGCCTCCTAGTGCATAAAAGGCATGAAAAACTACTAGAAAGTTGGAAATTTATAAGCCCACGACTGTGAGAGGTAAATATTAAACCAAAAGGAAGAGAAATTAAATAATTAATATCTTATGGACCAAATGAAGATGCCACTAAAGAAGAAAAAGAGGAACTAAATAAACCAATAGTAAATCAGATATACCAATCTATGATAAAAAGATTTATCAGTGAAAGACAGATGGATCTGAACAATAGCACAATAGAAGAAAAATGGCAAATGTATAAAGAAACACTCCTCAGTTGTACTGAAGAGGTCTGTGGTAGGAAATAAATTAAAGAAGATAGGAAAAGAACAGCATAGTGGAATGAGAATGTCAAAACTAAGATCAAAGAAAAGAAGGATTCCTGGAAGAAATACTTGCAAACAAAGAGACCAGAGGACAGGAAAGATTACGTGAACAAATGAACCATCGCCAAAGAGGAAATGAGGAAAGCAAAACAGGAACAATGGGAAGAGTTCGGACAAAGACTTTAAGAAAGCTATCAAGGAAATCAAAAGCTGTTCTGGGGGCAATGAAGAGCATAAGAAAGACCAAAGCATTCCCAATACGACAAATTAAGAAAACCGAAGGAGAAATAATGAAAGAAGACAGCGAAATCATGGAAACGTGGAGAAAGTAATTTCAACAATTACATAATCCCTCCAGAACATATGAAACAAGGAGTAAAGATCAATTGGTAAGAGTAACAGGTAATCCAGAGTAGACAACTGAAGATGTAGATATATCAATGGAAGAAATCCAAACAGCTATAAGAAAAGTGCAGGAGCAGATCAAGTTTATCCAGAAATGATTAAAAATGATTAAAAACCAAGGGAGGGAGGCAGACAAACTACTACATGCAATATACCAACAAGCATGGAAATCCAAACACGTGCCAGACGACTGGAAAAAGGGAATGGTAGTACCAACACATAAGAAAGGATCAACTATAGAATACTCAAACTGTAGAGGGATATCACTACTTAGCGTACCAGGAAAAGTGTATGCCAGGATACTGGAAATGAGACTAAGGAAAGAGTAGAGTATCAGATTGAAGAACACCAAAGTGGATTTAGAGTAGACCAGGAAGAAGTGTACAAGACCACATATTTACAATTAGACAAATAATAGAAAAATTCCTTGAGAGAAACATTGACTTACACCTGTGTTTTATAGACTTAGAAAAGGCATTTGACACTGTGAGGAGGGACGAACTATGGCATTCCTTAAAAGAACACAATGTAGAGCAAAATTTAATAGAAGCCATTAAAAGTTTTTACAATAAACCAACATGTGCAGTGAGAGTAGCTGGAAACATATCTGCAGAATTTGATGTAGATATAGGAGTAAGACAGGGTTATGTCCTAAATCCTCTTCTGTTTATCACATTTATGGATTCAGACGCAAAGGCATCCTCAAAAATGAAGAAAATGAATGTAGATATGTAGAAGCTCAAACCAGTAAATGTATCAATGCTTTCATTTGCTGATGATATAGTTCTGTTTGGAAAATCAGAAAGTGACCTTCAGTCGAATATCAACATTATGAACAATGAAGTAAATAAAAGAGAAATGAGAGTAAATGCAAAGAAAACCAAAACAATGCTAGTAACTATGGAAGTTAAAACACAAAATCTTAAATTGGGCAGGGAAAATTTGGAACAAGTTCACAGCTGTTTTCTTGTAAAATTTGAATATATCCATTAGCAACCCTTACCATGACTTTAATGCCATCCCAATGGGAGAGCAAATTATTTCAAAGTACAATAATACATCATAACCATGCACTATAAAAGTATCTAAAAACCCCCTAAAACAAGCCAGAAACTACAAGTGGCCTTGTTAAGCCTTGTCACTGGAGTTGAGGCCATACTTGTTGAGCAAGTTCTCTATCTGGTCCACAGTAGCGGTGAGATTTGGGAGGAACAGATCTATGTCGGATATCACCTACAGAGTGAGATGAGAGCAAGGAGAAAGACAAGACACGGTGTGAGAAGAAACAACCTGAGACATGGATTAAACTCAGTTAAAAACAATCATGTTTGGCAGATTCTGGCAAGTTAAAAAAACTTCTTTTCCTGCGCAAAAATTATCATCACATTCATGTTTCTCAGATAAGATAAGATAATATAAGATAAGATAATATAAGATAAGATAAAAAGTGTTATTGTCCAGAAGGTACATTCCCATGGTGTTCAATTATATTTGGGGGACTCGGTAGTCAGAGGCAAGATGTCAGCCTCTCAACCAGTAGGTTCGAGGCCCGTCAACGGCTGAAAAATGTTCTCAAGTTTTTTCAACCAAAATCTAACCCCCCCCCCAAGTGGCATCATCCTTTGCTGAGGGTTGGACTCCTTCCACAAACACAAAATATGGGACTAACTTCTAAACTAACGAAGGCATGTAAACGTTAATTCAAATGAAGAAAGAATCATCACAGGGGAAGGATACAATCTAAACTATTAATAAAGACAACAATTCTGTGGATGATTTTGATTCTGAAAAAGTAGTCAGGTCATGGTATTCAAACTGTATCTAGATCTACTAACTCTGGTAGTCCTATAAATTTCGAAGCTCTGCTACTTTTAACTGAGTTTTTATACATTTGTTTTGTATTAGACACGCAACCCTAAGAACTCGCACTAGGGGAAGGGGGGGGGTGGTGGTGGGGTGGATAATAGTATAAGAACTGCTGACACATGAAGTGTTGATGCATTATGACTAATCAAACATTCTATAACTTCATCCATGTATGAGTTAATAATTGAAATCAAAATCTTACTTGATCAGCTGTAGCAGTAGGGGCTTTCATGAGAAATTTCAAGAAATTGGATCGGTAAGGAGCAAGACGTGACACATTCTGAAATGAAATTAATACGATAGTAGTGAAAAAAAAAAAATGATGACATGGAAATCACCAGAAAGTGATTTTCTTTTTTCTTTTTAATGTCGAAGGTCATAACTAAATTAAAACAAAAATGTGTCGAATACAGCAGTGCCATCTTCATTTCATCGAAATTTACCCTGTCCATCGTTGGTGGTGTTGTCAGTGAGGAGGGGAGGGTGGAGAGATAAACAGGAAACAACAAGATGGAAAACATGTAAAAGGGTGGAAGGAAAGAAGCAGGACCTACCACTGCCTGTATCCACGCCCACACCGGTTAGCATGACCTTGGATAGCCTGACACTACTGATAATAATGACACCATAGCCGTGTCTTACTACTGTCATCAGCCTTCCTCTTCTGTTTGATAGCCTGACACTACTGATAATAATGACACCATAGCCGTGTCTTCCTACTGTCGTCAGCCTTCCTCTTCTGTTTGATAGCCTGACACTACTGATAATAATGACACCATAAACATGTTTTCAAACTGTCATCAGCCTTCTTCTTCTGTTTGATAGCCTGACACTACTGATAATAATGACACCATAAACATGTTTTCAAACTGTAATCAGCCTTCCTCTTCTGTTTGATAGCCTGACACTACTGATAATAATGACACCTTAACCATGTCTTCCTACTGTAATCAGCCTTCTTCTTCTGTTTGATAGCCTGACAGTACTGATAATAATGACACCACAACCGTGTCTTCCTACTGTCATCAGCCTTCTTCTTCTGTTTGATAGCCTGACACTACTGATAATAATGACACCACAACTGTGTCTTCCTACTGTCATCAACCTTCCACGTTTTGTTTGATAGCCTGACACTACTGATAATAATGACACCCAAACTCATCATGTTCTTCTGTTTGATAGCCTGACACTACTGATAATAATGACACCTGGTGCTTCCTACTGTGCCTTCCTTTCTGTTTGATAGCCTGACACTACTGAAAAATGAACCATAAACATGTTTTCAAACTGTCTCAGCCTTCTTCTTCTTTTGAAGGACACTACAATGTCTGTCTTCCTACTGTCAGCTTCTTCTTCTGTTTGATAGCCTGACACCTGATAATAATGACACCTTAACCACTCTTCCTACTGTCATCAGCCTTCCTCTTCTGTTTGATAGCCTGACACTACTGAAATAATGACACCATAACGATGTCTTCAAACTGTCATCAGCCCTTGAAGCCTGACACTACTGATAATAATGAATTGTTTTCAAACTGGTCTTCCTAGTCTTGGAAATCTTTGGGCCTGACACTACTGATAATAATGACACCATAAACATGTTTTCAACCTGCAATCAGCCTTCTTCTTCTTTTTGATAGCCTGACACTACTGAAATAATGACACCATAAACATGTTTTCAATGTCAAGAACATCAATATGGATACAACTAATAATATGGTGATAATTCAGCTACTGTCATCAATTCTTCTTCTGTTTGATAACACTACTGATAATAATGACACCATGTGTCTTCCTACTGTCATCAACCTTCCTCGTTTTGTTTATTACAATACATTATGATGACACCCAATCATCATGTGTTATGTGGCGCAATCTGCCTTTTTGGTGCTTGTACCCATTGGCAAAAGCGGAAAAGAATGCGTGTTAAGTGTCTCTCCCAAGGAACGCAATGTCTGTTTAATCATTCCAGCTTTGCCAGGATTTGAACCTGAACCTCATCATTGCGATAGCTTAACCACTCAGCCAACGATGGCACGTAAATTTCTTAGCCTTAGAATGTTTTTGTTTTAATGAAACAGACAATAACGATGTACTGAATCGAGGTTGAGCTCTTCCTTTACAGAAATTAACTAAAATTGGTCTTGAGTCAGTAAGATGGAAATCCTAGGCCTTGGGTTGAGTGTCTAATGCATAGCTGCCAACCTGCAACAAGTGGGATTCGGATTCATCTACAAATTCAGCTATGATGTCAAGAACATCAATATGGAACAATAATAATATTGTGATAATTCAGCTGTCATCAATGGATTTGTAAAAGAGGATAAGATGAAATGTATAACGGAATCATTCTTAATTAAATTAAATGACATTAGGATATGACAGATCAATAAGACTCACTCTGTTTAATTTAGCTTTGGAACAACAGGCACTTAAATTTACTTTCAAATTTTGATTAATTTGATCCACCCTTGGCCAATATAAGGGACGTTTATCATTACAAAAGCAACTGAATTTGATGAAAGCTGGTAGAAATGGAGGTCGTAATTTTCAAATACGATCACAAGGTGCAAGCAAAATCATGATCATTAAGTCAATAATGCCCGAAGCTAAAGGCTGGCAGCCCTGTTAGTGTTAATACTGAGAACAACAGCCTTTTCAAACTAATTGAAGCTGGCACAACAGCCTTTTCAAACTAATTGAAAACTAATTGAAGCTGGTACAACGGCGTTTTCAAACTAATTGTCACTGGCACAACAGCCTTTTCAAACTAATTGAAGCTGGCACAACAGGCTTTTCAAACTAATTGAAGCTGGCACAACAGGCTTTTTGAAACTAATTGTAATTGGCACAACAGCCTTTTCAAACTAATTGTAACTGGTACAACGGCCGGTAATTGTAATATTCCAGAGCGCATCGGTAATTCAGTAAAGTAAAGTTCCTTCAAGACCGCTACGGCCCATAGAGACGGAGCTTATCCCGGTTTAAATAGCGTGAAAAGCAGAACTCAGGTGATAAAAATACCCTCCAAGCCACGATACTAGTATCACGCAGGCTTTTACTCTCTAGCCAGTGCCATGTACTCATTTACAACTGGATAGAGTGGGGAAAATGCATGTCAAGTGTCTTTCCAAAGGAACACAATGTAGGACATAGCTGTGCTAGGATTTGAATTCGGGACCTCATGGTCCCCAGTCTGACAGCCTAAACACTCAGCCACCAATGCCACATTGATAATTTAACTTCAAGGTAAATATAAAAAAGTCTGCCAATCGATGATCTTTCTGGCAAAGTGCAACGGTAGTCTTGCAAACTCAGAAAATATTGTCTCCGAATGCTCACTTCAACTTCCATCTCTCTGAGTCGCTGCTGCTTCTCTTCTAGGGCGTCTTTGATGAAAACAAAATAAAAGTGAAACCTCACATACATATACTTTACAAGGTAAATAGAGACTTACTAACTCAAAGTCTAAGCCAATAGACGTACTACATAATAATATGTCGTTTACGTACTGGTTGGTTGGTAGCTATGATGTAATCATCACATGACAGGAAAGCTATCAATCTATTAGATAGAATGTCGGAATGTGAATTTTATTTGTAACGTGACAGTACGGCTGTCTACATTCAATTGAATTTTTACATTTGCCATTCCCCTCACTTACTCCCCTTTTTGTACTTGTTCTAGATCGAGTTGTGTTTTAATGTCTCAACAGAAATTTGTTTGTAGCTTTGTAAAATTGTATCATGTGACCAAGGCAATTTTCTCATCTGAGATCAATAAAATTATCTTATCTTATCTTATTTATACTCACTGAAAATAAAAACTGCACCATTCTCCCGTGGAATGGCTTGAGAGTGGCTTCATATGCAGTCAGCACTGTGTTTCTCAGGTCTTCTCCCTCTGTACCGTCCTTATACCCTTGACACAGCCCCGATAGGAAAGCCCGCAAGAAATCCAATCCTCTGAATACAGTCATGTTGATAAAATAAAACAAATTTGATAGAAATTAGCAGAGAAATTTTGAAAATGCAATGATTACATCATTATTATATTGAAAAAGCTAGGGTTCATTTAAAACATGGAATATTTTCCTGAGCACTTAAAGAAATGATGTCACATGTGACAACAAGATTCAGTTTTTATAGAATAAATCAACTACACATTTGTAACTTTGACCTTGACAGTGAAAACAACTATGGAGATAAATCTGCTATCAATTGTACAGTACATTTTAGATTAGTAAGTACACGTTAGTGCATGATGAATTGTTTTATAAATAATTGTAATGTTAACAGATATTTGAAAACCAATATTTTTCTGGGTAAAAGAAGCATCCTGAGAGACAATATATTGGTGATTGTTTCGTCCCCTTATCAAACATATAACTGCTTCATCAGCACTAGGTGGACACTTTTCGTTTTGGTGGTATTTATAGTTTTCATCTTAAACCAATAGCATGTGACTTTAAACAAAATAGAAATTTCCTTTACAAACTGTTATGTCAAATTTCAATGCCCTTTTCACTGCTTTCACCGATTATTGACTGATTTCAGACTCAATATGGAATTTGTGTGCTTCACAAAGAAATGGATATCTCTATCATTTATGAGATAATTTTTGTGAAATATGAAAAATTGATTACTTTGAAAATAAATGGACTATCTTCTGTCACTAAGACAATGATAGCTAGCTATGCTGAAAGACAAAAATATAATACATGTCATTTGAAGGTTCTTTTTCACACTTGTGACATTCTAGAGACCTTCCACATGTTTACGATTTTCTTCGCAAAGAAAATTCTAATTCATTGCTATAGCTTAAGTTCTAGCTGTCACTGTTAATTACTCATGCATTTGCTATACAATATGTCTCTCTTGACCCCCCCAAAAAAAAAAAACAATAAACCCAAAACAAAACAAAAAAAAAACCCTTTCTCAAAAAACCATTGTGGCCCAAACCGTTACATCAGATGTACACTTGCTTACCGTCTCAGCCATAACACACCAACAACTGTACTTGTTGACTTCCTGGTTGCATTTGAATCCTCCTCCAATATACTATTTATAGTTGTATACTTCTCAGGATCTGATTTGTATCTTTCATTGATTCGCTGAGATAAATGAAGATGAATGCAATATCATATGTATGTAGCCATATGAAGATATGTTTATAAATAAACTTATACAAAAAACAATCTGAATGGTTACTTCCACCCATAGCTGTATAATTAATATTTATCTGTTTGTCTGTCCAATTAATTTGACTGTAATTTTCAAGTGTTTATGAATTTTTAAAATATCTATTTTATATAACCATAATCACAGAAGAAAAAAATAATAACAGCTCTTACTAGACAGAAGATGTAAATTAGAAAGATCATGAAAATAAATCCAACAGCCCCTCCCCCCATCCAAAAAAAAGAAAGAAAAATATCCACAAAGAAAAGAAAAACAAACAGAGACTCGCCTGAAATCCCTAGAAAAAACTAACACAAAATTAAGGCTAAAATATAACAAAGTCACTCTTTGAAATAACAAAATTAGCTACACTTAATTAACGAAAATGGATTAAATTGATTGAAATTACCATTGCATAATGAAATAACATAATAAAAGGTTTTGTAATAAGTGCAGAAGAACAGTATAACATCCAGTACATTATACAAAATCCCATACATATCGAATGTGAGAAAGTAGTCCATAGGAAGACAAAAAGACAAAAAAAAAAAAAAAAGAATAAAACGAAAAACAAGTAGTGTGTTTATCAAATATATAACAAATTGCATGTTTTGACATCAAAACAATGGAATTCCATCCATATTATCAACAAAAACTCATTCAACAATAATTGACTGTCAAAAATATCCCAAAATCTTAAAACCGACATTTTGAGCCAATATTCTCATCATAATCAGGACCCGTCCTGTACACTCATCTCAGGTGTGAATGAATACCCAGCTACAGACAAAGAAGGATCGCGTCAGAGTGTTAGTGTGAAGTGTCTAACAGGCAACTGTACTGTTTTCTCCCCTGGGAGTTGAGAGGACTTTAAATGAAACGACCAGCTGAGGGATAAATGATTTACAGTTAGTGAGCCTGCACTTGCTGGTGATCAAACTATATAACCCATGTTTATTTATTTAAATGCCACAATGTGCTGTGTAGCTATGTATTTGGTAGTACTTAGATCTAGATTCTAGATATTTCTCGTTTGTTGTCTGACGAAGGGTTATACCCGAAACGTCACGTGTTTGTTTCGTATTTGGGGGTGACCTACCTTGATGTTTCCCAGCATGTCTTTCTTAGGAACAGAAAAAGCAGGTCCGAGATCATCTAAACATAATATATGAAATGAGGAAAATAAATGCAAAACATAAGAAGATTCTAACTAAAGTGAAAGGATATTAGCAGGTAGACATTCAATGTAGGCATGGTTTACTCTTTTTATAGTGAATTCACTGAGCATGATTGAAAATGTATTATTATTAGTATTAGTTATAATTATTTTTATCATCATTGGTACCGCATCAGACGACTATTTTTATTATCATTGGTACCGCATCAGATAACTATTTTTATTATCATTGGTACCGCATCAGATGACTATTTTTATTATCATTGGTATTTTTTTATTATCATTGATATCAGATAACTATTTTTATTATTATTATTATCACAGGATGTCCAGGCAAACCAAACAAACCAAAATCCCATCAGTGACCACAAAAACTTACCACAGAAAGGACTTGGTACCAATTGATAAGAACTTATTTTTTAGGAAAGGTTTTGGATTTCAATGCTAATATCTTGGCACAGGCCTTGCAAATAATCCAAATATTATAATTATGAGTTGGTCGATCTTTGTTCGCCAAAGGCTCTGTTCGCAGGCCACTAAGGGCAACCATATTGTGTATGTAGGCATTCAGTCATCCCCAGAACGTTTTTGTTTGAGAAAATGTTTTGCTAATAGTGATGTTGAATTAATGTAAACTTCATTGTTTCCCCGTCTTTTTGTGAGTATCATTTTCATTATAAGAATATTTGTCTATCTAAAATTAGTCCTATAAAAATGACACATATAAAAAAGTTATTGTTTGCAATGTTACTTAAATCTATTAATGATTATGGAAAAGATAAATCAAAGAAAGATGTAGTTAAGTCTCAATGTAAAACATGTCGATCAAAAGTCGAGCGCAAAGTAGAAAAGATCAAAAGAAGGAACAAATGAAAAATGATCGAGAAGAGATGGATAAACGTAATAGTAAATATATATCTAAGAAGAATGAACTATTAGAGAAAATAAAATATTATGATGATAAGATAGATAATGCAAAGTCTAAAAGGTTGAGAGATAAATATATCGATCTTTATATTGAAGAAGTAATTAAAGTAAAAAAATTAAACAACCTAATCAAAGAGAAAAACAAGTTACAAGGCTTCTCAAAATATATTTTCTCAAAGAAAATGTATCTACAAGAAAGTAATAAATTTATAGAGAAAAGTAACAATACAAACTTTGATGAGGATAAAGAAGAATATCAAGATAAAATAAATATTTATACAAACAAGTTAAAAAATCTAAATAATGAACACTTATCAACAATTAACAGCTTAGACCAAAACTGGTATATTTAAAGTAGTATCCAGATAATATGATTTTTACTCAAATATTCTGTAAAGTCCCTACCAAAATACACAGTCCACAGGTGACAAAAAAATCTTGCCTTTTGGTGAAGGTGCATTTTGACAGAATCATTACTGTGTATTTGCATTGCCATTCGTGTTGGGAAATATGTGTGAACTCTCTTTTTAGTTGCATTGGGCAAAATTAAGCCTGCCGTTGTTGCATTTTTAGGGGGTAATAGCTTTGTAAAATAAGGTTACATGAAAAAAACGTGCATTATGATGAATCATGCATTTTGGTGGAAATATTTGGTATATCATATATAAACCAATTTTTAAAAGGCAAAATCCAACACATACATACAAAAACTCCCAGTTTATATTTAAAACAGTTCTATGATAAATTAAAAACATGATACTATTTCAATCATTTACGACAACAAAAAACAAACAAGAAATTAAGCTCACCAAGAACGACTGTCAATTCATTGCTGGCTTGTAGAAATCTGTCGGTTTTTATTTCACCATCGTCCTGCACCGGATCAAATTTTGTCATGAGCCCAAAAGCAGTGAGTTTCGTAGGTTCTTTGTCAGCCATTATAACTATTGATACAAAAAAAAAAAAAAGGGAATCAAAACCAATTCATAATTAGCTATTTAGGTATTTATGCTCATCCTATGCATATAATGACACCCCCCCCTCTCTCCTCTAAATTAGAGTCATTACAAGATAGATTGGTATAATGGTATATATATATAAGAATGGAGTCGTAGGTGCTCATCACTGGCCTTGAGCCAACTAAGGCAGGTAAATGACAATGGATGTCATTTCATGATTTGATTTACCCACATCCACAACTAAGGTCATCTTGGGGTTCTTGATAGGATTTTTTATTTTGCCAGGACTGTCCTGTAAACAGCCAAGGGTTATTTAACGTGTACAGAGAGTTGTGATCTGTACACAGGACCTCCTTTTTATCATCTGTCTCTGATAGGACTAAGTGCCGACCCACCTATCTGAACCGGGGGGGGGAAGTTTTTGATCGAAAAACTTGACAAAAATTTGTCAACTGTTGGCGGGGCTCGAACTCACTATCTTTTGGTTAAGAGGCCGACACCTTGCCTCTGGACTACAGAGTCCCTGCCATTTCATTAAACTAAAACGATCCACGTCCATTTACGAAGAAAAAGAAGAGAGGCTGTATTTGACAGGTTTCAGTCATTTATAATGCCAATCTCACACGATGAGAGATCTACGACGTTGGACTGTATATACTTGACTACCATCAGTTCAAATGTCATGTGAATATCCGGATTGGAACAAATGTTTGATTCAGAAGTGATTGACTTATATTGTTTTTAAATGTGAAACTCGGTAGAGTTATCTAATTTGCATAATACTGCATACAGATGCTGTATAGTGTATATATTAAAAAAGATTTACCTTTCGTAAAATCTATCACAACCCCTAAAAGCTGAACATTCTTTCCCCCTCACCTCACCTGCCATAACACATCCTAGTCCCACACAACCCCCTTATCCCCCAATCCAAACCAGTTGTGTCTCTCTGGCATTTCATTTGTGTTGCTCAGCAATGCCTTGCAAAGATCCAAATTTACCACATCTGACGACAGTGACCAAGAAAGCAACGGCTGCTGTTTGGAGTTATAATACTCGACTCATTTGAATCTTGATGGACTGTGAATTGTGTCTCAAAAAGGTTCTATTTCAATGGAAATTGGATTTCATGTAGTCGGGCACAGTATTCAAAGGCGCGGAGTGGGGGGGTGGGGGTGGGTGAATGATGGTGGGGCGGGTGTTGGAAGGGAGTTTCAGCCTTCAGAGATGTTGATAGATTTTAATATATAATATCTGTTATCGCACAGCATCCATGCAGTATTATGCAAATTAGATAACTCTACGAAGTTTCACGTATAGAAATAGGTCTATGGTCAACATATTAAACGAAAGTAGGTAATTTTTGATTCTCAGTCCCAGTCCAATATATCACACTGTCTGTTGTCTGTGACATTTGAACTACTCATGTTCATTGTTCAATTAAACAGTCTGTTGTCTTGAGTCTCTCATTGTGTCATATCTGCGAAAATGACATACCCCCCCCCCCCCCCCCATACTTGTGTTTCATACAGTCCTAAAAAATGGCGGCAACTGTAAGCAACCTCTCAGAAACAGGCTCTGTTTTACTTTTTCTCTCACAAAAACCAAGCTAAGATAGAGTCTCCCTTGGATGTGCCTGACTACAGAACTCCTTCTGAAATTTGAATGGTGTGTCTGACTATAGAACTTCTACCGGCCCCTGAACCCACTTCTCATTAAAAACAGTTGGCATCAGTATTCTCATCTGAGAGGTGCCGGTAGTTCAGTCGGTAGAGCGTCTGACTACCACACAGGAGTAAAGAAGTAAAGTCCCTTCAAGGCCCTAAAGGCATATAGAGCCGGAGCTTATCCCGGTTTCTATAGCATGAAGCGGAACAAGTGACAATAATCACCTCCTGGCCAGGACGCTAGTCTGACGCAGGTTTTCACTCCCAAGCTAGTGTTTGTACCCATTTGCACCTGGGTAGAGTGGGGAAATTCGTGTTAAGTGTCTACCCCTAGGAACACAAGTCAGACCTGGCTTTTGCTAGGATTTGAACTCGGGACCCGAGGCTTAAGTTCAACTTCCATTCTGGGAAAATTTTTCTGGCCCTTTTGTCAACCCACAATGACATGGGTAGCTAGGTCTATTCAGACAACAGATGTAAAGGCCACATAGAAAGCAATGGATAACTACCACAATATTATGCTGTATGCCAAGAAAAATCAGGACTCTATCCCTCAATCACAATTCTCCTATGCTCAACTCTAGGTATGTGATGTGAGACTAAAGAAAGTAGTAGTAAAGTAAGTTCCATAGTATCATGTATGGAGCTTACTTTACTTTATTTATTCCTATCTGGCCAACCATTCCACAAGTCAACGAGACATCAATTAAGGAGAATCATTTGCTAAAGGCTAGATCTATACTTACCAAGGACGTCACTTTCCAAAAAAGAAAATGATCAATATCCACCCAGTCCTCTCTCAACGCATTGAACTTCGGCGCTGCATGACGTGTACACTACACGTACATCTAGATCATATCCGTATGTAGATCTAGATCT
>JAXRKP010000011.1:875000-888590 GCA_037039925.1 Doris montereyensis | reverse complement strand
TCTCTCTCTCTCTCTGTTTGTCTGTATATGTGTGTATGTCTTTATGTTTTTGCACTTATTCTTTCTGTTTCTCTCTCTCTCCCTCTCTCTCTTGTCTCTCTTTCTCTCTCTCTGTCTTTAGGTTTCTGCGTGTATTACGTTGTGTTTCTCTCTCTCTCTCTCTCTGTCTTTAGGTTTCTGCGTGTATTACGTTGTGTTCTCTCTCTTTCTCCTCTCGTCTCTCTCCCGCCCTCTCTCTCCCTCCCTCTCTCTCTGTGTCTTTAGGTTTCTGCATGTATTACTTTGTGTTCTCTCTCTCTGTCTCTCTGCCTCCCTCTCTCTGTGTCTTTTAGGTTTCTGTGTGTATTACGTTGTGTTCTCTCTCTGTGTGTTCGTCTGTCTGTCTGTATATGTGTGTATGTCTTTAAGTTTTTGCATGTATTACTTTTGTGTTCTCTGTCTCTGTGTCTTTAGGTTTCTGCGTGTATTACGTTGTGTTCTCGCTCTCTCTGTGTTTGTCTGTCTGTATATGTGTGTATGTCTTTATGTTTTTGCATGTATTACTTTCTGTTCTCTCTCAGTCTCCCCCTTCCCTCCCTCTCTCTGTGTGTCTTTAGGTTTCTGCGTGTATTACGTTGTGTTCTCCTCTCTCTCTCTGTGTTTGTCTGTATGTATATGTGTGTATGTCTTTAAGTTTTTGCATGTATTACTTTGTGTTCTCTCTCTCTGTCTCCTCCTCCTCTGTGTCTTTAGGTTTCTCCTATTACGTTGTGTTCTCTCTCTCTGTGTTTGTCTGTATATGTGTGTATGTCTTTATGTTTTTGCATGTATTACTTTGTGTTCTCTCTCTGTCTCCCTCTTTCCTCCCTCTCTACTCTCTCTGTGTGTCTTTAGGTTTCTGCGTGTATTACGTTTTGTGTTCTCTCTCTCTGTCTCCCCCTCTCAGAGAGTCGCTGTGTGTCTTTAGGTTTCTGCGTGTATTACGTTGTGTTCTCTCTCTGTCTCCCCTCTCTCTCAGAGTCTCTGTGTGTCTTTAGGTTTCTGCGTGTATTACGTCGTGTTCTCTCTCTGTGTTCTCTCTCTCTGTGTCTTTAGGTTTCTGTGTATTACGTTGTGTTCTCTCTCTGTGTCTTTAGGTTTCTGCGTGTATTACGTTGTGTTCTCTCTCTCTCCTCCCTCCCTCTGTCTCTCTCTGTGTCTTTAGGTTTCTGCGTGTATTACGTTGTGTTCTCTCTCCCTCCCCTCTGTCTTTAGGTTTCTGCGTGTATTACGTTGTGTTCACTCTCTGTGTTTGTCTGTCTGTCTATGTGTGTATGTCTTTATCTTTTTGCATGTATTAGTTTGTGTTGTCTTTTAGATCTGACCAATCAATCCTAGTGTTAAAACTGGGATCTGACCCATCAATCCTAGTGTTAGAACTGTAGGATCTGACCAATCAAGCCTAGTGTTATAACTGTAGGATCTGACCAATCCATCCTTCACTCATTATTATGCTCACCAATTAAAACCTTGTTTTGTAGCAATAGTAGCAGGCGTGTTCGGGGATTAGAAAGTGTAGGATATTTTTTGCAAACGCATCTGCCTTTACCTCATTTCTCTCACATTCCTCGAAGCGAATGGATGATTTCTGCGAAGGGCTCTCTCTACTGACTCTACCTTCATCCTCAGAGACTAAATGGAACTTTCAGTCTCAATTGATTGATTGTGAGCATTTATGTATCCAAAAAAATAGTCTTAGTCAGCTGTTTCAAACACTTCATTACGCAAACATAAAACAAGTGCAATTTACATAATGTTCTTGGTGATGGATATGAGATATTAGTATTAGTAGTATTACACACCCGTAAATTTTAGGCCATGCGCCGCCACTGACAGAGTGAGTTTTTTATTGACACTAATGACACAGAGTGAGTGAGTTTCTTATTGACACAGACACAGAGTAAGTTTTGTTTTTTGGGTTTTTTATTTCAGTGTGCATACAGAATGGACAAGACATAAAATTAGTAGCACCAATAACAATAAAATTATTTCAAATACATGCTCAATCAAAGTAAAAGGGCGCTTAACTATGACAGTTTTTCATTCTCGAGCATTATCAATCATTGTAGTATCATGTACATTATAGTGCAAAAACAAGACAACATTCATTCCTGCATTTATAGCATTTTTAGAATTACATAATCCAGACAAAGATAATAGTACTAGGATGTGAAACATGGCTTCACAATGAGATAAAAATTGTGAATTACCATTTAATGATAATTATGACATTTTAAGAAGGGACAGAGGAGGAAGGGGTGGAGGAGTTATAATCCTAATAAAGAAAGGCATAAAAAAATGTACTGATCCACACTGGTAAAATTAGCGAGACTTTGTATTGCAAGATAGAAAGTTACGGAAAATCTTAAATGACCAATTCTGTTCAGTATTTTCAGATCCCTCTGAATCAAAAAATATTACTCTAAAACTAAAAGGTAAAACATTTCAAGTCTTAAGAATATAAAATAAAGTAAACATTAATGGAGTCAAGAAATTACTACATAACATAAATGTAAATAAAGCAACATCGTCTGGATGGGATACCTGGTAAACTATTAAAGTTAGGCAGGCGCAGAAAAACTGGCACCTGTCTATACAACATTATTCCAAGCATCGTTAGATCAGGGTGAAATACTAAAGCATTGGAAGACTGCAAATATAGTGCCATTATTTCAAAAAGGCAATAAAACAAAACCTGTAAATTATAGGCCAGTCTCATCAACATGAATATCATGTAAGCTACTAGAGCACATAATATACAGCACCATAATGGATCACCTAGAATACCATAAAATTCTTACAGATGTTCAAGATGGATCTTGTGAATCCCAACTCACCACCAACTGCAGGGATCTAATAAATTCAATAGAACATAATAGTCAGATACATGCAATACTTTTTGATTTTCCAAGGCGTTCGATAATGTACACCATCAAAGCCTACTATTACTAAAGAAATTAAAACATGGCATAAGAGGTAGTACACACAAATGGTAATTGTGGAAGGAAGCTTATCAGAGAAAAAATTAGTGCTCTCCGAGTCCCACAGGGTACAGTTTTAGGTCCTTTACTCTTGTTGACATTATTAATGACATACCAAATGAACTTACATCCGGTACAAAACTTAGGTTATTCGCAGACGACAGTCTATTGTACAGAGAAATAAAAAACAAAGACTCTGAAATACTTTAAAATGCAGAAAAATTGGGAAAGATCTTGGAAAATGGAATTTCACCCAAAAAAAATGTCAGACACTCCACTCAAAATAACCAATAAAAATAGCATTCTACTGGCTCATTCGATATATCAAAATCTAGAACTAATAGCCACCTATATTCATTCTTTCCATCTGCCATCAGACTGTGGAATGGTTTACCACCTAAAGTAAAGAAAGTGGATAGGTGGACCCTAGCCGGGCTACCAAAGGGCAAAGCACCCGGCCCCAGACTGGGTATCCAAAGAGATGTTGAAATAAGTAGGGCAAAGTACCCAAAGGCACCTACACTTGATTTCATTAACCGAACGTGGGAGGAGGGCACATCTCGCTCACGTCTTGCCTGGCAAGGTCGCTGAGCGGCTAGTCAACGTGCGCCTATATCACTTCTTGGAAGCAAAGGGCATACTAAGCGAGAACCAAGGGGGCTTCCGGAGAGGCAGACAGCCCATTGACCAAGTCTTACGCCTCTTGCAAGACATCTCCGACAACCTGAGAAATCGGGTCTTGTCGGTGGCCGTCTTTGTGGATCTGCGCCAGGCCTATGACCGGGTCTGGCGCGCTGGGCCTTCACCAAAAGTCCCCTGGTAAAGCGTCCAGAGCAGCGCTTGCGAAACGATGGCTGGCGTTGAGCCGATTTGAGTGCGGCGTGATGTAGCGACCCTCACCACCCTAGAAAGACTCCGGCGATATCCAAGGGGGATAGCCAGAGAGAAATGGTCGAAGGGTGGTGGGACAACGTAAGACGAAAAGAGGCTGGTTCCTCTGGGAGGCAAATCGGCTGGAACAGGACGCCAGACTCTCCAATTGAGGAGCTCATCTCCGCCATCTCCGTTCCCTGAGTCCCCCCTACGAAGCGCCCGCACCGCTGCAGATTCGGAAACTGCTCTTGGATGGAACGGCAAATAAGAGGTCCAACCCTGTCGTCCTAAGGGCATCGGCGTTTAAAACGATTGAGCATACCCACCTCAGGCCATTAGGATCTATACTGATGGTTCAGGCCTGGACACCATCTCGGTCGGGTATGGCGTATGCATTGAACTCCCGGATGGCACCCGGGAGACACTACAGGGACACTGTGGTAAGCACCAAACCAACTACAAAGCCGAAGGAATGGCCATTGCCGTAACCCTTTAAACCCTACCACGTCCGATAGCGCCCGACAAATATCATGTCTTCTATTATGACAATTATTTTCCTCCGTGAAACTCGCCGAGGATTTACTGCAGCGACGGACATACTCATGTGCTACGACAAGGCCAAATCGCAAGGAATGGCCTTATCGAAAGACAGCTCCTTTAAAGAAAAAAGGTACTTTTAAAATGGTACTTGAATATAATGAGTACATGGAGGTGTAGATCTTGCTGACCAATACTGGCAATACAGATCGTACTACAAGGTTGGAAGGGCTGGCAAAAAATGGTGGCGTTATGGCTTCTGGTTCCTCATCCAAACGTCAATCATCAATGCCTTCCTCCTCATGAGAGCATCCGTCGCAAACGCCCACGGTAAATCACCTGCTAGGCAGCACCTCTAGTTTAGAATTTCACTTTTAAAAGTCTTCTGTCTGTTTGCAACAAGCCAGCAAAATCAGCCCATCCTGAAAACCCAACAGTTACTGGCATGGCTATGCCATTCACAACAAAGCATAATTTGATATGTCTGCTTGGGAGGAAAAAATGGTGTTATTGGTGTTCGAAAACCAAGGCAAAAACTGACAGTGGACGGTCTGATGAAACTGTTTTTGGGTGTGAACTATGTAAAATTCATTTATGCAAAGGAACAAGCTTCACCACCCTTCATGAAAATTTGTAAAATGTGTGAAATTCCATTGAATATATACCCTCCATTGCGTTGAAAATGGAGAAAAAAATAATTTTGTTGAAATGATTTTTTTGGCAGTACTAAATTTGTTTGATGGTGTGAATGTTTGTATTCAAATGAAAGTAAAAGTATTTGTGCATTTTTTAAAATCAAAATCAATCAGATTGATCAATGGGAAGTGTGTTAAAATAATTTTTGAAAATTATGGGTTACATTTGGTACGGAGTTATTTCCCTTTGCTTGGGATCTGGGACTTGACCACCTGCTTAGGGTTTAAAGGGTTAAACTGGGTTGACGACTGGCTCAGGGAGCGCCCCCCGCCCTAGCCGGGTAGTCATCTTCACGGACGCGCTCTCAGTCCTCGAAGCTCTTGAGAACGGCCACGGAGGACTCAATCCTCGGCTCCGTGACCCGAAAAATAGGAGAGATGACAATTAGCAATCGGGGAGATGTCACTCTCCAATGGGTTCCCGCCCACTGTGGTGTCCCTGGCAATTAGGAGGCGGACTATCTAGCTGAAGCCGGAGCTAGAGGGTGTGACCCGGAGCAGGTAAAGGGGTGACCTATGGTATGGCCCGCCGCCTATGTAAGGGATACGGAACGAGCAGGTGGCGCACCCAGTGGGAAACAACCGGACCAACGGCTAGGGTTGTTCACCGATACATCTTAGCAGGATCAACCCACAAAAGGACGCTACCTGCCGGTGGTGCCTGCAGGTGACGAGACAGTGGAACATTTCCTGATAGACTGCCCCTCTCTGTGTGAACATCGAGACCGCTGGCTACCCAGGAGCCCTACCCTTCAGTCTTGTCTCTGGGGGCCTCGATCAGCTGAGGAAGACCGCTGATTTCTACCGTACCATTCATTACCGTAGACGAACAACTTGTAGTTTGGCAGGGACGGTGCAACTTTCTGCAATATTTGCCATCAAAGCTAGGAGAGTATGGGCTTAAGATTTTCGACTACAAGGCCCTACTCAGGAAAAAAAGGGAGTCAGAAGCAACCATTCACGGGTAGAAATATCGCCACCATACCATATTTCAACAGTGAGGAATTTAGCATGTGATAATTCTTTTACAGACTTAAATTCAGCAGAGGGGCGTCGATGTTATGGACAAGATGACGACTTCACTGACAATGAGAAGAACAACAAAGCGATGGCCTATGAGACTGTTTGATATGTTGGATATCGCCGACATTGCTGCTGCTGTTGTTTTTCCGACATAGAATGCCCAATACAACAGAAGGTCTGAAGGACAGTCGCCGCGGCTTCCATGTCTATAATATAGATAGCCCAAGAGCTTGTTCATGAACAGTTCAGGTGTCGAAGTCGAAGCTTTCACTTTCAAACAAATTTGTCTCGAGAACTTATGAGTCTCATCATTGACCTGATACTACGCTACAAGTTGTGGGGACAAGGACTGTGAAAGTCAACAAGCTCTCCCAAGCACTAGCAGTGACAGCAGAAGTGGAAGAAAGCAGGCGGCTGCTCCCTTTCTGAAATGGAAACTCCCGTGACAAAAGCTGCGATGAAGAAACAGAAAATATGTTGATTGCCCCAGAAAAGAAGACAGAAAGACATCTAGTCAATAAACTTTGTGTCAAAAGTTCATGTATGTGGACTTTGCTAGAGTAACGTACTCAACATGTTGGACAATAGTAAACCTTAACTTGAGCGCCGTACAAAAGAACACTTGAAAATCAATCATAAATGGCAAACAAATTAATATTTTTATATTTGCTCAATAAGGACGCAAGGCACCTTTTTCTTGCCTTTGACCACCGGTCATCCAGAATTCCTATTCTATAGATGCTTGGGGTCTGAGACACCCTACGACGTACAAGGAGGGAGTAAAAATAAATTACTATATATATATATATAGATGGTCACACCCCACAACGTGGGATGATGGTGTCACACCCCACAACGTACAGCGAGGGGGTAAAAATAAATTACTATATATATTATAGATGGTTGGGATGTGTCACACCCCACAACGTACAGCGAGGGGGTAAAAAATAAATTACTATATCGATGGTGCCCACGACGTACGCGAACAGGGTGATTCTCAGTTATAGTATACCAAAAACACATAGCCCACGATGACATTAATCTTCAATACTGAAGTGTGGTCTTATACTTTTATAGGAAGAAGAAGAAGATAGCAACTTATCCCATGCTAGCCTATCATTTGCCAGTCATGCCCAAACATGTAAATCTCGAAATTCTCTTCTAAGAACAAAATGAACACACCCAGCTTTCAGCTGAAGGAACATCGAGACAAACATTGTGAAACCATCGTGGGCAGCGTGAGCATCCAACCCAATCCATTACTGACCCACCAGTACACAACTCACGGCTAACCTCTTCCTGGAAACAAACATAACATACATCAGTGTTAAAACGAACCCTCTTGGACTTCTTGTAGCTGCGTGTTTTCAACATCTTAGGTCTCCCTCGTTTCCGAACAAGTGGCAGTTTCACATTTAGATTCCTAACATCTTGAAGGGATAGTTCAGGTTCACCTCTTACATCTGCATCACCTACTACTACCACTGCACCATCCCCAATAATGACCTCATCTACCACTGCACCATCCCCAATGACCTCATCTATCACTGCACCATCCCCAATGACCTCATCTACCACTGCACCATCCCCAATGACCTCATCTACCACTGCACCATCCCCAATGACTTCATCTACCACTGCACCATCCCCAATGACCTCATCTCCTATCACCACACCATCCCCAATGACTTCATCTACCACTGCACCATCCCCAATGACTTCATCTACCACTGCACCATCCCCAATAATGACCTCATCTACCACTGCACCATCCCCAATAATGACCTCATCTACCACTGCACCATCCCCAATAATGACCTCATCTCCACTGCACCATCAATAATGACTTCATCTACCAATCACCATCCCCAATAATGACCTCATCTACCACCTCCCCAATGACTTCATCTACCACTGCACCATCCCCAATGACCCTCATCTACCACTGCACCATCCCCAATGACTTCATCTACTATCACTGCACCATCCCCAATGACCTCATCTCCCACTGCACCATCCCCAATGACCTCATCTACCACTGCACCATCCCCAATCCCCATCTGACCACTCATCTCCCTCATCTACCACTGCACCATCCCCAATGACCTCATCTACCACTGCACCATCCCCAATGACCTCATCTACCACTGCACCATCCCCAACCTCATCTACCACTGCACATCCCCAATGACCTCATCTACCACTGCACCATCCCCAATGACCTCATCTACCACTGCACTATCCCCAATGACTTCATCTACCAATGCACCATCCCCAATGACCTCATCTCCCACTGCACCATCCCCAATGACCTCATCTCCTATCACCACACCATCCCCAATGACCTCATCTACCACTGCACCATCCCCAATGACCTCATCTACCACTGCATCATCCCCAATGACCTCAGCTCCTACCACCGCACCATCCCCTTCTACCAAATGCATGTCTTGACCCAACTCCACATCAAATACTGCACAATCCCTCCCATCTTCCCAAGCCTGCACCACCCTTTCTATCTTCTCAATCCTCTCCCTGAACTCCAAAGACCCACTCATCTTTAGAAGGCTTGACAGCCTGGCAAGAACTGCCTCTGTCCGGTGGTGTCTTGCCTCTGGCCCCACAAGTGAATGCACAGTAATCGGTGCAACCTGAGGAAGGGGAACATCCTCAATAACGTTGATCTTCAGCCACCTATTACCAGGAGAATAAAGGTCAGCCTGAGCAAGATCAAAAGCTTCAGCAAATATAGAGAGCATATGACAACAAGGCAGAGACGTTTGACAGAAAAATGGACAAGAACAGGTCAAAGGACGACCACTAATACGGTAACGAACACCAGAAACATCAACACAGTCAATGCCATTAACAACAGGAACTGGGAAGGAGGCATGGTCCTGAATCATCAATTGCACAGCATATGCTGAAAACAAAGCATACAAAGACTGCCAACGAGGATTTGCATCGCGGAAGTGAGTCGATGACATTGTTTGAATAGCTGAGGCAGCCCTGACATCCAACTGCTGAGTCAGCGAGTGCTGGAACAGCTTCTTCACAGCCATGGCCATGGATGTGTTGCTGTTCAGGATCTCCTTCAACCTCCTGTTCTCCCCTCACACTTGTTATTAGTGTCATTAAAATATAGACGACTGTGGAGGCGGGCATGGTATGCCCAAGTTTCAACGCAATTAAGCCAGTGGTTGTTAATGTAATTGTAAAAAAGTGGGGAAATGGACAGAATTTCACCCACATGCCTTTGGAATGTAGCAATGTCATTTGTTGTGACAAGGACATAGGCCAGTTGGTGCAGGCGGTCCCTCACCTCTTTTGAGCATTGCAGCTTATGTAACCTCGCTTTCATAGCCTTGTGCACATGGAATGCACAAAGCAGAGTTGAAGCATGAGGAAGGTACTGTTTGATGGCATTGATTTCATTGGGGTCCTTGTCCGTCATCGCATACTTTGTACGACTGACAGACTCTCCCATGAACTCAGCAAATATTTCCATCATCTTTGCCAGGATATCAGCATTCTCCTGGCGCACAAAGGCATAAAATACTGCTCGTCCTCTGCCACATCCATCCTCCACCATGACCTGGTACAGAGGGTAACCACACTTGTTGGTCTTATATGTTCCTGAGGAGACATGACAGACATAGATTGTCAAGTCAAAGCATAACAAAGTCTAACAAGTTAAATACATGATGTATTTTGGGTATAGTTAGGCTAGATTTAACCCTTAAATTACTGTATCAGTATTGCCACATGTGACTCTAGTCGAATTATTAGCTTCTCCCGTTACAATGTGAAAATGACTGCCAGTAATGCTACGGAGCAGGGCATGGGGTGCAAAGATTGTGCATCTTAGCTAATGGGCGTTTTGACATCTTGAACTTTACTGTGGAATTCACCTCCGCTGGCAGGTAGAGATTCGTGAGCATGAAATTAGGGGTTATAAAAAGTAATCAAGGGATAATGATTATAGCATCACTAAGGAGTAACAGTTCTTGTGATTAATCGTTAATTACTGTACCAGGCTGGAAAAGTTTATTTAAAGACTTGCTTTCATAGAGATATAACTGATGCACACCCGGGGTTGTTAATGGCGATGGAGATGACATTTTAAATACAGTAAATAACACAATAACAAAAAATGGTACTAACCATCCATGTATATTACATCCGGGTACTTGTGAAACAAGTTGGTCATGTGGGATGTTGAAAAGGCAACAACATCAAACAACCTCCCATTTCCGTTGTCTGATATGTGGACCTTAACTTGCCCATGGGACTGTAGCCCCTCCAAATTATGCAATAAATCTTCCATGTGGCCACGGGCACGACCAGACTTCACTGAAATCAGAATCAACATCGAAATACAATCAGCTATCATGTATATAGACAGTGGGACAGAAGAGACATTAGGGAGGAAAGTGTGTACATTTTGCAGCCTTTTACTGTACATTGTACCATGCCTGTACACAGGCAGTAGGTGCCATTCTTTGCATCCCCAGGAGAGGGCCCCACACCTACATGGGCGCCTTTGTTGTGTAAATTTGACGAGTTTTCATCCCCCACAAAATTCAAATTTGAGCAAAATCCTTCAAGAAATAAAGTCTTTAGAGGCTGAACAAAATTTGGGGATTTTGCGCGATTTGTTTTTAACCTTCGCTGTACGTTGGGGTGTAATAGTTTAATACACCCCAATTCGACCTTTGAAGTCCTCCAGAATTTACAATTTTTGACCTAGAGATTTGAAATTTCATAAATTCCTCAAGTATCACACATTTACCTGCAAGCAAAATTGTAGTGACGTAACTTGAAAATCATACTCACCAGCTCATGCATTTTTACTACCCCAATCCGTACGTTGTGGGCTGTGACACACCCCGACCTTTTTAAGAAAAAACAAAGCTCGCCTTATGCGACGTATGGCGAAGGTTAAATAAATAGATAGATTAGGGTTCTGTCCAATAGCAGGTTTACTGGACAGTCTGCTTTTGGACAGCTGCTATTGCTTCATTGTTCTAACTCATCCAAAATATCCCTGAATACCAAATTGATAAAAAAAAATAATTTTTTAAACACCAGGGCACAGTAGTACTTACATTGATGTTTCATTCTCCGAATTTCTGCCAAGGTATATGCTTTCTTGAATTACTGTACTAGGTTAGTGTGATAATTACATCGAGTTAGTAGTCGATACTGATTACGTGAGCTTATAATTGCAATGACCGGAAATCGATAAATTATTAACCATAACAAGTTTCCTCGATCGCAAGCAAATAATATTTGCTCAATCAATTCAAATACTGATTTGATCCACGTATTCATTCACCGACAACCTAAACCAAAGGTTCCTCGATCGCAAGCACACAATCCAAGAACATAAACCAAAGTGTATGCATGTATGTATGCATGTATGTATGCATGTATGTATGTAGAGATAGAATCCAGGCATATTTTTTTTATGTAAATCAAGAAGTGAAAGTGAAAGGAGGCATTTGAGTTTTATCCAAAACATAGATTTAAGTATTGTGAAACAAAAGACGAGGGAGAAACAAGAAGTAATGAAGAATGTAATGGCGTTATTCTATCCACACAGAAATAAGCTGTATACCTAAACCAAATACAATTCTGGATTAAGACTAAACTATACGCTTCCAGACCTAGATCTAGATCTAGATCTAAACCCTTCCCTCAAGAATATCGAGTTAACGTCATATTACTTAGCTGCTAAGCGCTATCTCGAAATATGTATTAAGAATTGACGTTCTCGCCACCTGCCTCCATAGCTCAGTGGTTAGAGCACTGGTCTTGTAAACCAGGGGTCGGGAGTTCGATCCTCCCTGGGGGCTGCGTTACCGCCAAGTTTTTTAATTTTTTAAAAATATATTGTTGTATGACGTATTTATTTACAGTTTATATATAGTGTGATGTAGTGACTAAGCACCTACTAGCACTATCATCAGATGTTGCAGCCTCGACCAGTTTACTTGGTCCTGCGGGGAAGTCCTGTTTTGTGCGATATTTATTTTTAGTTCCTGGTCGGTTTATGATTCCAGGTAACATACTCAAATGTATATATGTTATATACTATATTATTATAATACATTATATTTATACTATATTATATTACACTACATTATATTTTATCATATTATAATATATCATGCTGTATTTTATCATATTATATTATGATATATCATTTTATATTATATCATGCTATAATATATTATACTTATGATATGATATTATATTATATTATATTATATTATATTATATTGTATCATATCGTATCATATCATATCATATCATATCATATTATATTATATTATGTTATGTTATATTATATTATATTATATTATATTATATTATATTATATTGTATTGTATTGTATTGTATTGTATTATATATATATATATATATATATATATATATATATATATATATATATATATATATATATATATATATATATATATATATATATATATATATATATATACCAGTAAATGTACCAATGCTTTCATTTGCCGATGATTTAGTTCTGTTTGGAAAATCAGAAAGGGACCTTCAGTCGAATATCAACATTATGAACAATGAACTAAATAAAAGAGGAATGAGAGTAAATGCAAAGAAAACCAAAACAATGCTAGTAACTAGGGAAGCTAAAACACAAAATGTTAAATTGGGCAGGGAGTATTTAGAACAAGTTCAAAGCTACAATTACCTAGAAGTAATGATTAACTCAGAGGGAAAACTAAGAGAAGAAATGATCAGGAGAATCAAAAAGGCAAGTGTAATACTAATATATAACCATCTAGGAAAGGCATTTGTAGGTAAGCAAGAATTGTCAACAAAAACCAAAATGGCAGTATACAATACAGTTTATTGTCCTACTCTCCTCTATGGCAGCGAAACTTGGACTTTAGACAGTAGAGAATACAGTAGAGTACAGGCAGCTGAAATGAAATATCTAAGAAGAGAAGTAGGGAAAACTAAAAGAGACAAAATCAGAAACACAACAATAAGAGATCAAACCAAAGCAGATAGCATAAAAACTAAGATAGAAACAAATCAATTGAAATGGTTTGGGCATGTAAATAGAATGAATAACAATAAAATAGCTAAATCAATATACAGTGCTATAGCCCAAGGTAAAAGACCAAAAGGCAGACCTCGGAGAAAGTGGGAAGAAGATATAAAAGAGGCATTGAGGCATAGAAATTTGACTTTTTTGGAAGGAAACAGAAAATGCCAGGACAGCGCATACTGGAGAAAGATCATCTCGGGCATCTGAACGGTAGAATGGGAACTGATAAAGAAAGAAAGAAAGAAAGTCTCTTGATATGATAACGATAATATAATATTTATTGATTAACCAACGATTAAAGCAATGAAACATGTGTGCAGGCCGCTCTAAATGTCCTCATAGTGTTGATCTATTCTCCAATGTCTTC
>JAXRKP010000011.1:857500-872500 GCA_037039925.1 Doris montereyensis | reverse complement strand
TCTGCTCCTCTTTTACTCTTGCATCCAATGTACTGTAAACAAAGGGATCTGCTAACTATTATGTAGTCTATCATTGACTTTTCACACCCGTCTTCATTTACTCTTGTATATTTGTGGATATCTTTATGAGGGAAAAAGGTGTTGGCTATTTTCATTTAATTCTTTTAGGGAAAATCTATTAGTCTCTCTCCATTTGGAGAATTGGTGTCTCCTTCTTTACCTATTACTCCTCCTGACGTTTCTATATTGTTGCCTACTCTAGCGTTTAAATCGCCTAACACTATTAGTTACTGCAGCTATTTGTAAATCGTTTTCGAAGATATCTTTCTTTCTTTAATTGCATCTTTGTTTGGTCCATAAGCTATTAATAATTTAACCTCTTTTCCTTTTGGTGTAATATTTATCTCTAATAGCCGTGGGCTTATAAATTTTCAACTTTTTAGTACCTTTTCATGTCTTTTATGCACTAGGAGGCCTACTCCGGCTCTAGCTCTATCTTTGACATCTACTCCTGAGAAGATTAAAGTATGATTTGGTCCTACGTTTTCTATTCCTTGTCCTTTTTCTTTGTTTCTGTAATAGCCAAAATGTCTGCTTTGAATTTTTCCATTTCTTCAACTAATCCTAACTCTTTTCCATTTATTGCCCTAACATTCCATGTTCCAAAATCACAGTCCGTGTTCGTTTCAATGTTCGTCGTTGAAGGGTCAAGCCGGGTATATTGCATTTATTTCTCTGAATCAGTTTGGTTTTGGATAAGCAAGGGATTAGCCCACTGTACCCTAGGTAGATGGTGGGGCTGCCACCTTGAGGCCCCCTACGAGACCTTGTTATTTTCTGTCAGGGTTAACTCCCTTATCCTTTGGTCATTCAAGACCAGCCTGCAAGGCAGCAGGTTGTTATTTTCTGTCAGGCTTAACTCCCTTAGCATTTGGTCAGTCAAGACCGGCCTGCAAGGCAGCAGGTAGTTTTCTGTCAGGGTTAACTCCCTTAGCCTCTGGTCGGCCAAGACCCGCCCGCAAAGCAGCAGGAGACTCATGGAGGGCAGATCCTCTACTCCTCGTACAGGTGCTTACCTGTTCAATGCCCGGACATAATATATATATACATACATAAAAACAAAACACGCACATACATATATACATAAATACATACATACATACAAAAACATACATCATTGCATACATAAACACATGCATACATAAATGCATACATACATACACACATACATACATACACGCATACATACATACACACATACATACACATATACATGAATACATCCATACATTCATACATAAACACATAAATATATACATACATAGATACATACATACATACATACATATATACATACATACGTACATACATACATACATACATACATACATACATACATACATACATACATACATACATATACACATAAAAACATACATATACATACATAAAAACATACATAATTATATGCATACATAAAAATATACATATACACATACATACATTATACAATACATAATACATCCATAGCTATATATGTGTAAAATATCTATTATGAGTACATAGCTGGCTTTATCTAACTGTGACTTTGAATAGTACCGGTAGTAATCATCTCAGAAACCACTGCGCACAGGACCACCCCATCCGCATGTATGTTCAAAATATCCAACTACAGCTTCCTATTGCATTAACATTCGGATCAACGCGTTATTCTTATTTATTGAAAGAAGATTGTTTACTTGCAATCAAGGAAGCTTTGGTTTAGGTTCTTGGCGAATGAATTCGTGTATCAAATCAGTATTTGAATTGATTGGGTAAAGATTACTTGCGATCAAGGAAAATTTGGTTTGGGTTCTTGGCGAATGAATTCGTGTATCAAATCAGTATTTGAATTGATTGGGTAAAGATTACTGCGATGGAAAATTTGGTTTGGGTTCTTGGCGAAATGTATCAAATCAGTATTTGAATTGATTGGTAAAGATTACTTGCGATCAAGGAAAATTTGGTTTGGGTTCTTGGCGAATGAATTCGTGTATCAAATCAGTATTTGAATTGATTGGGTAAAGATTACTTGCGATCAAGGAAGCTTTGGTTTAGGTTCTTGGCGAATGAATTCGTGTATCAAATGAATATTTGAATTGATTGGGTAAACATTCTTGCAATCAAGGAACATTTGGTTTGAGTTCATGGCGAATGAATTCGTAGATGAAATCAGTCTTTGAATGGATTGGGCAAAGATTGTGTGTTTGCGGTCGAGGAAACTTGTTACGGTGACTAATTTATCGATTTCCGGTCATTGCAATTATGATAAGCCCACGTAATCAGTATCGACTACTAACTCGATCTAATTATCACCCGTACCTAGTACAGTGGGTTTTTAGCAGTCTGTCGACATAAAATGTATGTATTAGTAAATAGGAACATAGCATATTCGACTCCAAATAATAATCATTGCATCGTAACCAATTATATAATATTATAATAAGATATTAATACGTTGTTGTTTTTTATCATGTATAAGGAAAATAATTTTAAAATGCAGAATAAGTAAATGATTTTTAAATAAACAATAAGAAAATTAAATAATTAATAAATAAATAAATAGATATATGAATGAATAAATGAATGAATAAATAGATAATGAATGATTAATAAATAAACAAATACACATTTAAATGAATAAATATATAAGTAAATAAATAATTGAACATATAAATTACTAAAAAAAATGAATAAATAGGTAAATAAATGAATAAATAGATGCATAAATGTATAAATAAAAAATACATGAATAAATAAAAAAATAAAAAATGAATAAATAAATAAACATTAAAAAAGCAACAAATTTTTTTTTTACAGAAATCTATATCATCTAGGGAAAAGAAGAAAATTCAAAAGACCTTTACCAGTATAAATTCGCTTTCATCCACAGACATTCGCATAATACTGTTTTCATCAGTTGTGTCATCATAACTAGATTCAATTATATCCATTCTCATTTCAGTTTCAGGCATTTCAGAAACGTTGTTGTCGCTAGCTATGTTAGTTTGTTGTCGCTGCCTTCGCCAGTCTCTGTACTGGGACTGCAGAGCTAGATTTTTCTTTCTCTTCAAATCGTCAGTCAGCAGTTTAAGATGCGTATGGTATTCTCTGACCTT
The DNA here is from genome assembly GCA_037039925.1 of Doris montereyensis. Classification (NCBI taxonomy): domain Eukaryota; kingdom Metazoa; phylum Mollusca; class Gastropoda; order Nudibranchia; family Dorididae; genus Doris; species Doris montereyensis. The sequence continues at coordinate 869,342 of JAXRKP010000011.1, read as the reverse complement.
TGACTGAATCTCATTAGTTTCATACTCAATTTGCTGTTGTCTTCTTGTAAGTCTGAAAGTAGAGTATACACTAATATCTTATTATGTCTTTGATATTTTCATCCTGAAATCTCCAATCGCATAACGAGGAAGATAATATCTTATTATGTCTTTGATATTTTCATCCTGAAATCTCCAATCCCATAACGAGGAAGATAATATCTTATTATGTCTTTGATATCTTCATCCTGAAATCTCAAATCCCATAACGAAGAAGATAATATCTTATTATGTCTTTGATATCTTCATCCTGAAATATCAAATCTTATTACGTCTTTGATATAAAATAAAATCCAATAATAAGAAGATATTATCTTATTACGTCTTTGATATCTTCATCCTGAAATATCCAATCCCATAATAAGGAAGATACTATCTTATTACGTCTTTGATATCTTCATCCTGAAATATCCAATCGCATAACGAGAAAGATATCTTATTATTATGTCTTATTATGTCTTTGATATCTTCATCCTGAAATATCCAATCGCATAACGAGAAAGATATCTTATTATTATGTCTTTGATATCTTCATCCTGAAATATCCAATCCAATAACGAGGAAGATATCTTATTATTATGTCTTTGATATCTTCATCCTGAAATATCCAATCGCATAACGAGGAAGATATCTTATTATTATGTCTTTGATATCTTCATCCTGAAATATCCAATCGCATAACGAGGAAGATATCTTATTATAATTATTAATCGTCACGAAATTATGTCTTTGATATCTTCATCCATAGAAATAACGCAATCGCAATAAAATGGGAAACCAGGAAAAATAATATCATCTTATTATTATGTGCAATTGTGTTGGCTATATATCTTCAACAACGACCATGAATTGTGTTGGCTATATCCAATCTATAAAAATAAAAAGATGGAGCAACGACCATAACTTATTATAAAAGGGAAAGATAAAAAGAGCAACGACCATGCAATTGTGTTGGCTATAAAAAATAAAAAGATTGCAATTGTGTTGGCTATTCGTCATTGTACAATGGCGACTATGGATGATAAAGTTGTAGCACTAGTTGTAATCACAACGACACTAGTTCAAGGCCCCATGGCTGGCATAGATGGTTTTTTCCACAACTTTGTACTCTTAGGAAATTGTACTCTTAGGAAAGGTATTTCACTTTACTATCATCACTTGACTCATGTGTGAATGAGTACCCAGCTGTAGGTAGAGAAAGATCTTGTCAGAGTGTTAATACGAAAAGTCGAACAGGATTGTGTACTGCATGCTCCCCCGGGAGGTGAAAAGGACTATGAATGAAATGACCTGCTGGGGGATGAACGATGTACAATAGGCGAGCCTACACTTGTGCCGGTATACGGACTATAAATCCATCGCTAAGGGGGAAGGAAGCACAAGGTGATCTATTTCCTAATATTTGTGCTTTTAATTGCAAAATTTGGAGTCAAATTAGCGTGAAAGGATACCACAACGCTGTCAGAAGCAAAATGTTTCAATTGTTTAGCTCTGTTGCCATGGTAACGCTAAAAAAAAAACACCTGCCATTTTGGATTTTTTGCAAATTTTAAGTCCATATTTCACGATCATTATGGGTTTAATTTGTTTGTAATTTGTACAGGATGTTTACACTGACCTCTTCTCAATTTTGTCAAGCCACTTTTGTAAATAAAAAACCCCAGATAGAACACATTTTATGAATTTTTCGTTTTGTAATGTTAATATATAGCGAAAATACGCATTTTTCATCCAAAAAAATCCTAAACAAAAAGTTTCATAGAAAACAAAAAATGCCGTTGACAAACTGAGGACATGAATAACTGACATAAGATTATGAAGTTTGAATGAAATATGATGACTTGTGTCTGAGATAAATGGACCTAAGTAATAAACAACACAGTTTTGAGAAAAAAGCCGAAATAGCAGAAAAAGTGAAATTTCTAACCAAAAACGGCCTTCTAAACAATCCTGGCGCCATAAGACGGCTTTCCTTCTATTTGTGTTACACGTTCTTCAAGTCTTATTTTCTTGCTTCCCTCATCTTCGCCTTGCATTCTTTCATATTTTCCCTCATCACATAGTCACTATGTTGGAGTTGTTGTTTTTTCTCGTTGCTTGGCAAGGCGATACATAATTATGTGCATTTTCGTCTCGAGCGCGGAGGGGGGGGGGGGTTCGCAATACCTTTAACAGACGATATGATAGTATTACATCAAAAGCTCTGTTGACCAACAGTAGTGTCAACTGCCGTACTGCTACCAACCGATATGAATGAAGGGACGGGTCAAGGAGATGAACGCGAGGTAGAGGGGGGGGGGGCGTTGATATCAAAGGCCAGTGGTCAAGCAGTGCAGACTGTTACAGATTACCACTACTACTACTACTACTACTACTACTACTACTACTACTACTACTACTACTACTACTACTACTACTACTACTACTACTACTACTACTACTACTACTACTAATACTACTACTACTTTACTACTACTACTACTACTACTACTACTACTACTACTACTACTACTACTACTACTACTTACTACTACTACTACTACTACTACTACTACTACTACTACTACTACTACTACTACTAGATGAAAGAAAGGATGTGACAAGCACATTGTCATCAGGTCATGTATTTCCTCACTTATTTCAACAGCAGAATCAATTATTCAACGTTTCGCACGCACCTCTGCAAGTTGTTTACGACAAGATTTTGGAATGAAGGGTTCGTGTTTTGGCATGATAAAGATCGACATCTTACACATTTTTCTTGTAAACAATAATAAAAATAGTCACAAATTGAAACGTACTGTCTTTGAATAATGAAAGACAACTTATCTATAAAGAAAACACTGCATACAAAAACCAGCAGTGATAACAGCTATAGATGGCAATAATAGTAGTAATAGTTTTCAAATAAATCACGACTGTTATCATGTGGTGATATGTAAACGAGAATAGTATTTGTATCGGGAATGCGAAAATATACCGAAAGTGTGGGAAACAAAATACGGCACTGTACAAACTGATTGCCGATTGGGTACCGGGAACAGAAGCCTAAAGAATTAAGAATAAGACACCCGGCCGTCTCCGTGAGTCTTCGTGAAGAGAGAGTAAAACCGAACATAGCTATGACCATATAAGGGAGATGAGCCCTTGAGCACACCGAAAGACATCAAGCAATGGAAAAATTATTACAAAATATAGGCGTTTGATTGGATGTATAACGGGTCACTGTATGATAGGAGATAGTGCAGGCTTTCCAAAGGGCATGGGCGGATCCATTATATTGCAGGGGGGGATGAGTTATTCAGGTCGAAATGAAAGGCTATTTGTGTGTTCTTCTAAAGTATTTTCCCAAAAAGTGGTGGTATGGGTCATTTTTAAATGCCGTTTTTGATCAAAAAGAGATGAATTGATCATAAATGACTTGTACTGAAGGAAGTAGATGAATTGAACTGAAAGAAAATGCCATCACCCCAATTTTGATATTTTTACCCAAAATGACCCATTCCAGATGCGGCCCTTCACTTTAAACGCGTGGAAAGAAGAAAAGGCCGTGGAGTTTTTACAATGTGACCAAAGAAAGTACGAGTATAATGGATAAAACGACCACAATATTGAATGAAATTCAAAATGGTATCCAACATCTTCTTGAAATTAGTGTTTCAGGCTTGACGGTGTCATACGATGTCAATACAACGTACAAGAGCAATGTCATAGACCACTAACATGAACTGCAATATAGCCGTACCTGTCTTGTACCATTTTGTCTACCTCTCTCCCCAAGTGTCTCCGGTGTCTTTCCTATCCATCGCTCTTTCCAGTTCTCTCCACCACATATTTCCTCTCTTCCTGGGACGCTATGGATTTCGTGTCATATCATGTTGAGTGCAGTGCCATACTTATTTTTTGGTGACCTCCTCAAAGTGTCATTAAATTGATGAATGTTGATTGACTGATTTATGATAAGTTGGTGAATGTGTTTGAAGCTAAGCTGATTTGTCTATAATTATTTTGTATGTGTATTGTTTCACCGCACTATCTATGTACTCACCTTTGCATCTTTATATATATTTCTCTTACAATCTATACATTTAATGATTAACTTGTTAAATTTGTTTTTAGTTTAAATGCATTGATGTATTCTCTTATTTTTCAAACGGAGTTTGTGATAACACAACTATAATTTCCTTTTTAAATGATTAATAAAGATTATTGAATTGAATTGAATTGAATTGAATTGAATTGAATTGAATTGAATTGAATTAAACGTTAACTAACTTTAATTGCATATATTATATCTAAGCTGCACTTACTTTAAGAATTCCTCTCCTTTCTTCGGTTCATCGATAAGCTCCTGGTTTCTTTGACTTGCTAACATCAAGTTCTTGCCATGTCTGTAGAGCGTTCCTTCTTCATCTTCGTGGGGATTTATTATAACAAATTTTAATCGTCTATCAACTTTATGTATTAACACCTCTCCCACACACACACACACACACACACACATACACATACATACATACATGCACACAAAGTAAATGTTCTTATATTATATTGTTTATGCATTTAAGAAGACCCATTGATATGCCTACTAAAATATCCTCCACTCAAGTAACACATTGCAAGACAACATGTTCCATATTACAAGAGTACCTCCCCCGCCCCCTCCAATCTCCCATATCTCTCTCACTGACATAAATGCTGCTTAATTGTTTGCAATCATCAGACTTGGAAATGTGTTGCCTAGAGCGCTGTATGTCATGAGGCCTGACTTTTACACATAGTAGTATTATTAAACACATCGAGAACTTTAAATATTTGGGCTACAACATTACATCATAATACGGACTTTGTATAGACGAATTAAAAAGACGTATTGCAATAACCAAAGAGACATATATGACAGAATGAAGCCTGTCATGAAAAACAGAAACATAGGGAAACCATATGGCTGCGAGTTCTGGACAATAAATAAAAAGATTGAGAGGCACATAGAGATTGCACGGCTGTGGTTTATACGTAGAATGCTGAACATTTCATGGAAAGAAAAGATAACCAACGGAGACGTACTGGTGAAGGCTGGCACAAAACCATCACTTATGAACACTTTGCAACTAAAATTCATAGGATATATTTACCGACAGAATGATATGGAGAGAACTGTACTTACAGGAAAGGTCAATGAGAAGAGAGGCAGAGGTAGATACACACACACACACACACACACACACACACACACATACACACACAGGGTTGATGCGAAAAGAGAAAAGAGCGGTAGCATGGGACTGCCGACTGGTACAAATTCTCAGGGATGACCATATTTAGAAGAAGATCAGCTTTTTTTCCGATCAGTAATATCAATTGCTAACAGCTATAAAGTAAGGTGTGCCCATACGCCCTATTAGCAGTTGGTTCACTGGTATTGTGCTTATTTCACAAACGGAGTTTGAACGGCAATGAAACCGATTCTGGTGTCAGACATGACTTGACAGCATTTAGCTCTATCGACAATGTTAGGTGCATGATAAATACTCATGATCCACATTGAAGGTATTTTATTATTAGCACTTCAAAATACATATTTAACCTTTCAGTAATTACACTTGGGTCGATACATTTTGCGAAAACTTTATCACATCCTATATTACATATCTAAACATTTCAATAATTACATTTTAGTCGATACATTTTGCGAAAACTTTATCACATCCTACATTACATATCTAAACATTTCAATAATTACACTTTAGTCGATACATTTTGCGAAAACTTTATCACATCCTATATTACATATCTAAACATTTCAATAATTACACTTTAGTCGATACATTTTGCGAAAACTTTATCACATCCTACATTACACATCTAAACATTTCAATAATTACACTTGGCTCGATACATTTTGCGAAAACTTTATCACATCCTAAATCATCATACTATCTTATGTCCTCGACAACAAAGTGTTTAATAATGATAGATGAACGATGATTTTAAAAGAACCAGGACAATAGTATTTAGAAGAAGAAGAATATCAATACATATTTACACAGTCCATACACACGTTTGTGATGGATGGATAAGCAACAACTTGCAGTGAGACAATAATGGTTGGCAGACTTTGCCAATTTGGCCATTGTCAGTACACATTCTCAATATGAAAGTACCTACGACAATACTGAATTTAAACGAAATCGAATGCAGCTTTCTTCCATTGAATCATTTTTCCCTAAAAGGGATATACTTTATTGACTTTATACCGTTATAACCACTAAATTTGGTTTTTAATCAATCAGACTCAACGCTCGTGAGTGTCGGAAATAATTGCATCCAATAGTAAAAAATAATTGTGGTTTTAATGAAAAGATACATTGTTATTGCTTAATGAGAGTATATTATTATGTTCTCGTGATATATTCTCGTCAACCCACCCATATTGTTCTATATAGATCCGAAAATGAATACTGCAACACCACTGCTATTGTGAACGGTTATTGTGGATGTGCCTCAGACTTAGCTATTGTAAACGGTTATTGTGGATGTGCCCCAGACTTAGCTATTGTAAACGGTTATTGTGGATGTGCCCCAGACTTAGCTATTGTAAACGGTTATTGTGGATGTGCCCCAGACTTAGCTATTGTAAACGGTTATTGTGGATGTGCCCAGACTTAGCTATTGTAAACGGTTATTGTGGATGTGTCCCAGACTTAGCTATTGTGAACGGTTATTGTGGATGTGCCCCATAAGCTATTGTAAACGGTTATTGTGGATGTGCCCCAGACTTAGCTATTGTAAACGGTTATTGTGGATGTGCCCCAGACTTAGCTATTGTAAACAGTTATTGTGGATGTGCCCCAGACTTAGCTTTTGTAAACGGTTATTGTGGATGTGCCTCAGACTTAGCTATTGTAAACAGTATTGTGGATAACTTAGCTTTTATTGTGGATGTGCCCCAGACTTAGCTATTGTAAACGGTTATTGTGGATGTGCCCCAGACTTAGCTATTGTAAACGGTTATTGTGGATGTGCCCCAGACTTAGCTATTGTAAACGTTATTGTGGATGTGCCCCAGACTTAGCTATTGTAAACGGTTATTGTGGATGTGCCCCAGACTTAGCTATTGTAAACGGTTATTGTGGATGTGCCCCAAACTTAGTATGCAAAGACGATCCCATGCCGCAATTGAATCACAAAATGCGTGCATTACAAATCCAGAAAAGTCTTTACATTTCTGAGGGCAAACGTCGTTGTTTAAAGCCATAATGAATTAAACTTTGAATTACGGTCAAAGTAAACCCATTCTTATTGGTTTGTTTCTCTCAAGACGTGAACTGTGTTTCAACTACTCACATATTGCGATTATGAACAAATGTACAAATGTATTGTCTGTCTGTGCATTCCTCGACCTTTCAATAGACGCGGTATAATGCACTCAGGAGTATACGAATTGACTTACATAGGTATACATTGCAACTCGTGGGTATGTAGGGACGTATGTGTGTTTGTATATTGTGTGTGTAAATATCTACATTTGTATGTATGTATGTATGTGTTAATCTGTGTATTGATGCATGTATGCATGTATATATGTATGTATTATGTATGTATGTATGTATGTATGTATGTATGTATGTATGTATGTGTGTGCGTATGTATGTATGTATGTATGTATTTATGTATGTATGTATGAATGTATATATGTTTGTATGTATATATGTATGCATGTGTGAGTATGTATGTATGTATGTATGTATGTACGTATGTATGTATGTATGTATTATATATGTATGTATGTATGTATGTATGTATGTATGTATGTATGTATGTATGTATGTATGTATGTATGTATGTATGTATGTATGTATGTATGTGTCGTTGTGTTGTATGCATGCATACATGCACAAATATCCGTATACATTATGCAAGACATTTTGGTGAACTATTAAACATTGTCGAATAGTGTGTTTCGAATTGTGTTAAATTGATATACGAATCACGGACTAAAACTGGAAATAGACACTATTGACCTTTATTTGACATTTAGCGTCGTTTTCATGAGCAACAATAAGAATTGAGGTTGTAAGTCACTTTACCTCCAAGATATACACACTAATAATATCCAAACTGATTGACACAGAGGCTGGTTGTAAGCAATGTCCTTGGAGATGGGGGAAAACATGCTATTCTTGCCATACCAATAAGACTGCAACCTTTCACCAAAAGACTCGATTGGTTGTGAACAGCTACAGATTTGTCCTGCAGGTTTAAAACTGCTAGTATATGTATAAAAATAGATCTCACTATGAGAGCAGGAGAAGAGATAATTTCACTATCATACAAGAAGACATCAGTAGAGGCACAAGGCCAAATCTCCAAGATATCAAAGGAAAACGTGACAACAAGAGATCAACTTTTTGTATGAGGGGGGGGGGAGGCATCCTGCATTGATTTTTTTTGCTTTTGATTTTGGGTTTTTCCTTGTAGTATATATACGAGTAACTGTCAAAATATAGTCATCTTTTATCATTGAAAAGTTTGTAGCGTCCTTGGTTGCCATGGAAACGTCCGCCATCTTTTCAAAATATATCTCTTCTTAGTTATAAATAAAATCACTCAAAACCTGTGCCGATCGCAGGTTTTTTCGTTCGATATCTAAAGAGTGACGTCGGGTTTGTTTGTATTTATTTTTAGATATTTTAGATAATTTCTTTAATGACTTTTTTTGAAAATAAGAATATTATCCTCTCTATGCAAAGATGGTATTTTTATTACGAAAATAATATATTCTCAAAAAGTTAACAAGATATAATAAAAAAAAACGACCTAATTCTATTAACATTGACAATAGGAATCTGTGTGCTAAATATTATGCAAATTGGTCGGTAAATGACGGAGGGGATAGAAATTTAGTATGAAAAAAACTACATTTCGAGAAAAATGCAAATAAAGGAATTTAAAGAAAACAACACAAAAAACAGACGCTTCAGACGGGTTGCTCTTGTTGTAGCAACCCCTTTACTCCTTCGACGGTCTCTGGCATTGTTACTAATGTAAAGGGAATTGTAAATGTAGGTTTAAATGTGCACTGTTGTGAAAACTGGCGTCAAATGACCAGTTTGGGTTTTTTTTATTCCTCTATTCCAATACTTGTGCCCGTGTTTACAAGCACACCAACTGGCAACCCAAACCCTCCTATTGTGTACTCAGCGCTCGGCCAAATTGGCGTGCGGCTTGTTGACAGCCTGCCAAATGCCATGTTGCCCAATTTTGGCGATTAACTGCCGCATTACACGAGTTTTCAGCGCCATCGTCTCAGTCAGTGTTAGCGTAATTGATTTTTAAAAATGTAACTGTTTTTACCTAACCTCGTCTACAAATTAATTTGTAATAATAAAAAAAACAACTATACGTCATATGAACATCTTTCTGCCATAAACGTGTAGATAAATGATCGCTCTACCCGAATATGCAAAGAACAGAAAATCGACATTTTTTAAAAACATATTTAATATCTCTTTATATAACAAAGGACGTAAGCTTATATAATAATATACAACGTTGCTGAAGATTTAGTGGACAACATGGTTGATACCTGCAATGGATTTTTCAACAGTACGAAGTTCTGTTGTGAGCTGTGATCTTAACTGAAGGGATGCTGTCAAAGTTGTCAGGTGATTGGTACGTTTTTGAACATCTGAAGTAATACGTTATCAGCTATAGACAAAGTGAATGATTGTGTGAGACAATGATAAACCTTTCTTTTCTTTCTGTTTTAATCGGAGAGAAATGGATAAAAGCCATATCATATAAACTTCAGATATGAAACTATGAATATTATATTATAAGATAGTTGTCACACATAATATGATATTTTAATATATATATATATATATATATATATATATATAAACATATATATATATATATATATATATAAAACCATACTATAAACATATATATAACCATATATATATATATATATATATATATATATATAGCGATACAACCATATATGTACTCAAGAGCAAAAAAAGTAAGTAGATCCATACTTTTTTAGAGATGAGATAGTGTATTCACAAATAACACAAATGATGAAAGGCCTGAACTGCCAACGGTCCAAGAACGTAGTATACAAGAGAGAACGAATTTCTTCTATAGAGTTGTAGAAGCACATATACCATTAATAATAATACTAGCTGTAAACTTCATTGAATTCCACCAAGGGAAACGACTCGTGAGACCAAAGAAATCTGACAATTGTGTATCAACAAGTATCATCAAAAGACAGTCTGGGATCAACTCAATAGCAGTTAGAATACTTCATGCCAAATGAGAACAACATACACATTTGTTTTTCGTACAAAGCGCCCTAGACTAGAACAGCTTAGACGAAGACATTGTACGCAAAAAACCAATAGTCCACAGTTTCAAAACAACAATATTCAGACAACAAGCAGACTAAAGCACTAAACCATATTTCAATTAGTAACCAGATCGACCAACTCTTTCACTCCAGTTGTATTAAAGCCAGGTAGGGATTCTACAACTACATATACAGATATACATACAGATACAGATACAGATACAGCAGTACATACTAATATACCATCTGAAAGGAAATTTCAAAATCGACAGAGTGGTGAAGACAGGTTTACAATAAATATGTAAATAAAGCTGTAGCAACTATGAGAAGATTCATACTTCAAAATAGAAAATCACGTTTTGGAGAAATCTTAAGAGATTGCACGTCATGAGGGAAAGATGGCCATGATGATAAATTCCTAGAATCAGAAAACACCGATAATGAACAGATAAGCACAAATATGTCATACCGACGAAATCCCCCTCCCCACCCCTCTCCCCTATTCTCGTAGGTGGTCGTAGACAGACAATGTAGGGTTCATTTCAATAGTGTGCCTATGTCCGTTTTGATCAAAAAATGAGACAAAGAGATAATCATTGGGAATAAAAAAGTACATCATGCTTCCAGAAAAGTATGAAAGTGATATGATGAAAACAGATAACATTTTTAGCCATTTGAAACTTGAAATTCCCACAGCCGAACTCCATTGTTTTTGGCATGTTTCTCTAAATGACGTAATTGTGACTTAGGCACACTATTGAAATGACCCTTCTATTATTGAGAGACACATCATGGCTCGTACCGGTTGCACGTCCACCTTATCATCTACGACAAATTCAATAATATTATTATTAAAGTGCTATGCATAGTTGGTAAAGAGATGGAGGTGGATAGGGCACATATGCAAGAAAGAACAAGAAATCAATGCAATAATAGCCTTGCATTGGACACATGAAGGCAGAAGAAAGCGAGGAAAACAAAAGATCACATGGCGCAGAACTGTAGAAGGAGAAATTAAGGCCTGAAAAAAGACTTGGAACACCATTCAGAAGAAAGCCCAAAACAGACAGAAGTGGAAACACGTCGTAGCTACCCTACATGCCACTCGGCGTAACGGGCAGTACGTAAGGATGCATAGTTAGTGACAGTACTGCACATCCTGTTTCATCACACGGCCTGGCAACTGCGTGTTAGTTAGTGACAGTACTGCACATCCTCTGTTTCATCACACGGCCTGGCAACTGTATGTTAGTTAGTGACAGTACTGCACATCCTCTGTTTCATCACACGGCCTGGCAACGGCTAACTGCATGTTAGTTAGTGACAGTATTGCACATCCTCTGTTTCATCACACGGCCTGGCAACGGCTAACTGCATGTTAGCTAGTGACAGTATTGCACATCCTCTGTTTCATCACACGGCCTGGCAACGGCTAACTGCATG
>JAXRKP010000011.1:825000-850000 GCA_037039925.1 Doris montereyensis | reverse complement strand
GCCCATGGCCACGCCACTGATCTGGTCAAAATATTCACCATTGAACAAACGAGTTCAATGTGAGTACCAGCTCTGTGAGCCGACGCAAAGCAGAAGTACGGATAGTGCAATCAGTGCGCTGTTCGATAAAGAAACTGATGGCTGTGAGACCATCTGAATGAGGAATTGATGTGTACAATGAGCATACATCAAGAAGAAAATGAAGCCATCAAAATCATAATGGAAGTGAGTGGACCTAAAGATTTCAAGGAGTGGTTAGTGTCCTTCAGATGCGTGGGCAAAGGAGCAACTATAGGAGCAAAAACCGAGTCAAGAAAATCCGAAATGCGTTTAGTGGGACAAGAACAAGCGGATACGATGGGGCGACCAGGGTTGTTGGTCTTATGAATTTTGGGTAGAAGATAAAAGCAAAGGTTAGCTAAAGCGGTATTGTCGAAGACAAGGTGGGTTGGTTAAGGTGGAAGGTCATCCGTCTTGACGAGTTGATCGATAGCAGAGGTCACGGGTTCGATCCCCATGATGGCCAAGATTTTTTCTGTCTACTCCTTGTATTTGTCTCGACTTTGTTCCTATGGGGCTTTCATATTGTCTTATGTCATTGCCTTCGCTTCCAACATGCCCCTTGCCTCACTGTTTGTCTTTATCTTCGTTAGTAGTAGAAGTAGTAGTAGTAGTAGTAGTAGTAGTAGTAGTAGTAGTAGTAGTAGTAGTAGTAGTAGTAGTAGTAGTAGTAGTAGTAGTAGTAGTAGTAGTAGTAGTACTGATAGTAGTAGTAGTAGTAGTAGTAGTAGTGGTGGTAGTGGTGGTGGTGGTGGTAATAGTAGTAGTCGTCGTAGAGTAAGAAGAGACAACAGCTTCCCAGTGCGACAACGAAGAAGAAGAGGAGGAGGGGGGTGGATGAGAGTGGGGAAGAGGACGGGGAGCACGAGAGGAGATAACCAAAGGAGGAGGGAAAGGAGTGTGGGGGAAAAAAGAATGAAGCAATACGAAAGGCGGGGAGTTGACTTTGAAGAGAGGAGTATTCCCTGTGAGTTAATAACTAAAATGTCGATCTAAACTAAACTCTATTATCAAGCCTATACTAGATCTAGATCTAGATCTACATACCAAACCATCTTTCTTCGAAACGTTGCTCCTTACAGCGGCCCTCTGTGCGTCTAATGTTGCTCTCATCTTTTCAATTTCTTCCTTTACTGCAATTGAATTTGACATTTCATGACAATTACATGGATATTGTCATACCTTAGCGAATAATATTAACTTACCCCAATAAATGAAGATCGAGCTCTGTAGTAGATCTATAATTCTAAATCTGAATAAAATAGGCTTCAGTCTAGATCTAGTAATCTAAATAGCCTAGGTAAAACTAAATAGAGCTATCTAGATCTAGATTTCTAGATCTAGAATAGATCTAGATCTAGATCTAGCTCTATATATAGATCTAGATCTAGATCTATATAGATCTAGATCTAGAGCATTTGTATGAGTTTCTTAGTTGCATAAACATAGAGCTTCTCTTGATGTAATAGCATTATATCTAGATATAGAGCTAGATCTCTCAAATGTTAAAAAAGGGGGGAGGGTGGTGGGGGGGGGGTGGAAGTGAACGCCTCGACCTTCTTTGGATCTTCGTCTCTTATTCTGCTCTAGTTCGTCTGATTTCTGCAGAGCCGAAAATATGTTCTCAAAAGCATGCTCCATATCATATCAAATGGAATTAAAGACAGAGTCTTTTAGGTTTATCAAAGATACAGTGACAGTTGTAATAACTAAAAAAATGCAATGCCTCGACGTCCATTTAATTATACTAAAATTAGCAGACCTCACAGACGATTAATAATAGGCTTTGCAGCAGTTAAAAATATTTATACTGTCCAATGACAGTACAATGATGATTTAGTTTATAATAGTGACCAATCAAATCAAGTGATTGACGCCTTTTCTTAGAAAATCGATGTGTCAGGCTACCTTGAAACGGGCGATCTATGATGTCACTGGCTAAATTTAACAACTTAGTCGTATAGTCTTACTAATATTATTGTGTCTTATTAGTAACAGACTATTGTTGCCAACATACTGCCTTGTTCTAAGCAACGATATATAACGCAAATTCAGTATGGCTTATTCACAGGCTGAGGAACACTTGCTTGAACAGCAGCAGTTTGTTAATAATACCCTACAAAATATATCAGAAGACGACCAGGAACAAGTACTGTTCTGTCACGAAGAATATAGATCTGCACCTGCGCTTGATAGTGAACAAAACTCGCAGCCGCAGTTCAGGACAGCCGCAAAATTGATTCAAGTATGGAGACATTCTTTGCACGCAGAAAAAGGTAAAATTGTAAAGTAGTAAAGTCACAAATACAATTAGATCTAGGTTTAAATTTAGCTTTTGATCTAAAACTTGAGGGAAGATCTGTAAATCAATTTTAATGTTAATACCAACTTCTTACATTCGAATTCCTTCTGACTTAAGTGAGGGGAGGAGGCGGGGGGGGGGGGGGGGGGGGGTCCTGAGGAAGGCATTTTTATCATAAATCTGACAAATCTCGTTTATTACGCTACTGGATGGAGCAGTTCATTCCCTTTACATTGATACCATAACAAAGGCTCAGTATCGGTTCTTTCATTTTATACCAAAAAAGTTAGACATGATCCAGCCTAACCTTCAACACATCGGTTGTACCTTAAAAGCAGTATTTTAGAACAAGTTGGTACTCATTTTAATCACCAAAACGTGTATCCGAAACATGTGTTTTTGAGGAAGTATTGTCAATACAGTAGTCTCCGCAAATTGCATGCCGTTAAAATGCACGATTCATCATAATGCACGATTTTTAATGGGATTTTCTCAAAATGTTACTTTTGGACAGTAATTTGCAATCTACTTCTTTATTTATCATCCGATTGCCCTCAAATTTGGTTTATAACAACTATAACACAAAACTACATTTCATCCAGTAGCGATTTTTATATCTCCCCCACCCCCCACCCCCCCCCCCAAGTAAACTGAGAGTTAAAGTGAAGGGGTGAATGGTGGGAGGAGAAATTAGAAGGGGAAATGGGCTAGGGAGGGGTGGGGGGGTAAACTAGTAAACATTCTAGCGATATTTTACCACTAAAATTGTCTTTAAAAATGATGGATTATTTGTCATGTATACCCAAAAGTTAAGGAGGAAATATTTTTACACTTGCTCTATTTCAATTATAAGTGGATGCATACAGCACAAAATCAAAATAGGGAACAAATCTTTGGTATCCCACAGCTTGAGTGCATGCACGACTTTATGAGCGAGTGGGGGGGGGGAGGGGAGTCGCCATAGTATGATTTATTAACACAAATGGGCTCCTTTATTTACATAACCTCTACTTCGGGTCCTTAGGTAGCGGTACTGACGTTAGACCACTCTAGATACAGATATATTTATTTATACATCTATGAAAATAAATATATATGTCTCCTCAAATTTTTCATCTTTATGTATTTTGGTTGTTTTTTTCTTCAGTGATACCATGTTTGAATTAAGAAATATACAACATGGTGAACGTCCTGTAACTGGTCAAAGTTATCGAAACAATATACAGCAGTTCATGAAAAAACATCTGACATCCATAGATGAAAGAACAGGGAAAGAAAATATTCCAGCTAATGTTGACAGCGTTGAGGAGCACCGACCTGATTCTGTTATTGTTGAGGTATGTGAATATTGAATTATAGTTGTTTAAGAAGAACTAGAACTGTTTATGTCCAACATATAAATGATTTTAAGAAATCATAGAAGATTTTTCATACACTGATCAATTTAGGTGTCAATTAATTTGAATGAATTGATTCTGAATATGGACATCAGAATCGCTGTAGATTAATAACAGAAAATGACACGTAAAGACTTTTTTTTAATGAACTGAGCAGTCAATTATGGTCACTATAAGCTATGATTACTTTTGATTTATGTTTATCATCAATTGTTCACATATTACGATCTTCTATAATCATGTCTGTACCGATAGTTTGAGGAGATTTTTTAATACTTTACTTTTAGACTATTCAGCAAAGAGTCAAATGTTGTTCATCCTTCATGAATCATGAATAGAATTGTTTCAATCACTTTCTCTCTATAAATCTATTTTCACTGCTTTCAACAAATTTATCGCTTTCAGAAATGTTACATTTGAGTAATTATCTTTTGGGATTTTAAAATTTCACCAAGGTTCAAGGCATCATTGAACAACGACCTGTTTCATCAATTCTTCAATCAGCTGCTTTTAGGAGGCAACTAGAAAATGTCATTAGAGGAAGTATTGTAGGAGCAAGAAGTAACAATGTTGGAGGACAAAGACCACAGTTGAGAACAAATAACGCTCCAGCATCTCGAGTTCCAGGTAACATTGGTTTTTAATTTTTAATAGGCGACAAATTTTTCCATGGTTATTACGAATTAACAATACTCCTACAGGAAATTCAGGATTCATTTAAAAATTATAAGATTATAATCTATAGCGTCAAGATCATTTGGTTTTAGGACAAACATAATAACTGTATTTCCAGTGATTTATATATTCGACAAAACTTTGTGACAAATTAAGTACTTTTATTTCTGCTGTTTCTGAATTATTTTCATGTAATCAGTGAGAAGACTTGAAAGACCAAGAATTGAAAAAGAACTGACAGCTCAGACTCCATTTCTTCACAAGACAGTTTTTCAAGTGCACGCTCTTCTGTAAATCAAGGTAAGGAGCATCAAATTACACACAATTACAAATTCTTTTTCCAGATATCGTCCGACAGTCTTTTATCTTAAATTTGATAATATGAAGTCACAACTTTTTGTTTTATTCACTTTTGTTGTTTGTATTGATTTTTTTATTAAAAACACACAAACGCTAGTAAAAACTGTAAAAAAATCATCAAAAACAATCTCATTTAAGGTAAAGGCTTTCTAGGAGAATTTTTTTTTTTTTTTATTGTATTAAAATGATTTATATTAAGAGGCAAGGGGGAAAATACAAACTTTTGTCACTGAAGAAGCCAATAATTCTTTGGTAGGTAAGACATGTTTAATGTTTTATATTTGAATATTTTCCTTCAGATGTTAATGACGTTGATGTGGAACCAGAGGTACAGACAGACAGAGAGCCACGGCTTCCAGTGTCTCCAAATACTGCATCCTCCTCTCGGCCAGCACGAGTTGAAGTTTTGAGAAGACAAAATTTACCATCTGAAGCAGAACAGAATTCAAGAGCCAATTCTGATATCGCTATTGGAGGGTAAGAATTGCAATAAAACGCAAGTTATTGTCATTTGATTTCAAGGAAATTGAACGTGTTACTTTTTTTTTTTCAAGTCATTCTAAGCTTTCATAAGTATATCTCATATTTCACTCTAATAGTTCTTTTTTTTTAAATCATAATTTAAACATAGATCTATCATGTGTTGAATTTTGATTGAAGGATCAGAGTTGTTTTTGTCATAAAAGTAAAACAAATTATGAAATTGTCTAAAATGGCTATATCGAATTTTACATCATCAATCCATTCTATCAATAATGAAAAGACACTCAAAATAGGGAGAAAACATATAAACAGGGCCGTTTCGTAATGGTACCCTAAAAATATTGTCAGTATACAAAAGGTATCTCAATCAAAGACAAACAATTAACATAATAGATCTGAAATGTCAAAACTAGAAAAATCAGAAGAAATAATATTGGGTTTCACTAATTTTACGAAAGGGGTTTAGTTAACTGAGAGATAACTGGTATATATTTTCAATGAGCTGATCCCAAAGTGGCTGTAAACAGTGTTCTTTCAATCATTATTGCAATTGCACAGCTATTTCATTGATTCAAAACTGATCAAAATAATGGAGAAACTCCAGCATATTATTTTCAGTTCTTACAATTGTTTTTAAGTTTTTTTTTCTTGAGTACACATGAATACTGGCTGAACGTAAGTTAGTACAATGCAACTCTAGAGATGCAATACATGCTTAACATGTGAGAGGTTCCAGTCTGGTTAATCATTTATCCGTTTGTGTGTCTTGGGTTAATATGCTGACCATAGTGTTGACCATGAGTTGAGCTTGGATCTAGTGACTGCTTCCATTGGAAATAGAGGAGGATGTTGAAAATCTTGTTTACAATTCTTTTTATGTTAAAGAGGGCTTTGCAGTGTTGAAGTCTGTCTAAATGAAATTCATAAGCCTTATGTATATCTCAGATATCACCTCTAATTGTGTCTGTACACATAAAAACAAAGAAGCTAATAGTGTCAGGAAAGTATTTTGTTTCCTTTTAGCCGAATATGAAAGATATTATACAAGCATGATTAAAGATAAAGATGGATTTGTAGTCCATATCCCCTTGTAAGTGTAGTCTCACCAACTGCACTTGATGTATCCCCCAGCAAGCCATTTCATTCAAAGTTCTTCTCAATTTCTTGGGAGCATACAGTGCAGCAGATTATTAGACTCTTCATACTTACACTATGAGAAGATCTTTCTCTATCTACAGCTGATTGCTCATTCACACCTGAGTCAAGTGAGGACAGCAGAGTGAAGTACCTTTCCTAAGAGTACAGCGTTGTGAAAAACACCCGAGTTCTTAATCAATGTTTATAAACTCACAACACTACAGTTTCGCTTCACCGCCTCATTGTACCATTGTTGTTAAATCATAAGTTTATATATAATTAAAGACATTGATTTAACTTATTTTGAATTGGACTGTTTCAATTCTGATTTCCTTTTATTAATCAATTCCTTCTGATAAACTTTGTATTTATGAGCAGAAAAGATCTAAATTCTTGTTTTCTTCACCTTTTATTCAAGGCTTGCCTGGAATGATATTAACACAGTTCATAGAGACGAACTTGTTCAAGAACTCAGTGAGCTTGTGCATAATCGTCTGGTTTCTTCCACTTTGGATGGTGAATTTAGGGCTACTCTAGAACTGCTTGTTCAGGTATGTTTTACGTTTCTGATAGAGTCATTTCATGTAATCTACAATACCATTTTGTAGAAAGAAATAAAACATAAAACCACTATAGAAGATTCCTTCAGTGTTCATTTTAATTTTTTTTTTAAAGTGTAAAATTTTATTGAGGAAACTGTTTTATGCTGTCAGGTCTACTAAATATGAAGCTATAGTTTCGTGTATTATCATAATCTTCATGCTTTTCCTTCAAATCTTCTTCATTAATGTCCAAGTATGTTTTTGAAACTCTGTCTCTCACTAAGGATTTTTTATGGGTCTAAAATGTTTATCTTAAGAACATCATGATGGCAGTATTTACCTGATTTTACTTTTGGATTTAGTGGTGTCAATGGCCAAGTGGTTAGGCTGCCGAACTTTGGGTCATAAGGTCACAGGTTCAAATCGTAACAAACTAGTTCTGCCGTTGTGTTTCTTGGGAAAGATACTAACCACGCATTTCCTTACTCGACCCAGGTGCAAATGGGTACAAGCAGTATCTTAGGAGTAGAACCTGCGTCAGACTAGTGTCCTATCCAGGAGGTGACAATTATCTTCTGTTCCACTTCATGCTATAGAAACCGGGATAAACTCCGGCTCTATGGGTCGTAGTGGCCTTGACTTTGCTGCACATAATTATATTCATACACTCAACAGAAGATTTCCCTTAGTTTTGAACACCTAAACTGATAGACTTTTCTTTTTCTTTTTTTTTGTAAAACATGACAAAAATAATCCGTAAGGAAATCAAAATTACATCTACAACAAATTTAATATTGTGTGTGTTAAACAAAATTTGCCCATCTTTAAGGGATATTAATATTAATGTATGACTTACACATACAAAAGTTGCTTTCCTTTCAATAATATTGGCATCTTAAGCGCTAGAAACCAAAGAAGGAGTGATACAGGACAATGGACAGTGTCAAGTGTATAAAATCAATTGTTTGCTATGAGAGAGCATACACTATTAACGTTTTCATTCTATGCCAGCATTGATAATAATGCATAGGAGTTGGAAAGAATAACTGTATCTCTTTCAGATTTGTATTTCTTTCATAAGGTGTATCGTAATCTTTATTTTATTTTTCCAGGAACGAGTTCAAACCACTGGAACTGATGGGCAGGCGGTCCAAGATGTTGTCAGATCATTGCCTGGGAGAGGCATCCCTCGCAATGACTTTTCTCATTTAGGTATTGCTCCTGCTTTTGAGAATGACAACTGGGATAACATCTCCGTTACTAGTGTCAGTGCTCACTCAGTACCCTACACTCAGGTAGGCTCAAAGCTATAGTGATGTAAAGATTTTTGTTGTTGCCTTTGATACTTGGGGTTGTTTTACCTTTAGTAATGATGAAAATAGAGTCCAAAACTTTTGAGAATTCCAGTCTATAGCTCATAACTCACAAGGTGTCATTTACGCATATCGCTCATAATGACCAATAGTGTTGTATCTCCAAATTTGAAGTTTTGAGAAAACTGGCTCCAAAGTTTCTCAAGCTGTCAATTTTCCATTGAGTTACTCAATTTGAGGGACATGCAAACATTTGATTAAAAAGATTTGCTTCTTTTTCATCATTACACTGATTGTCCAATTTTCCTCCTATCTGGAGATGCAATAATTTTTCTCTATA
Organism: Doris montereyensis; assembly: GCA_037039925.1. Lineage (NCBI taxonomy): Eukaryota > Metazoa > Mollusca > Gastropoda > Nudibranchia > Dorididae > Doris > Doris montereyensis. The sequence continues at coordinate 841,391 of JAXRKP010000011.1, read as the reverse complement.
CCAGCAACATGTACTGTATTTTCTCCATTAGTGACACCTCTTCTAATAGACGCTCTCCTCTCCTTACCCACCCCACCACTATCATGTTCACTACCTCCATCTGCTTCCAAATCGTCCATTTTCTACTTTAAGGCATTTTTAACACTGTAATGCTGCTGCTCTTCTCGGCTGGTTTAATAACCATCAGCTTAAAATTGGTAGTGAAGATTTGTCAAGTCACCATATTTTTGGTGAAGTGAAAGTAGGCTTTGCAGACTGATCTACGCTACATACATGTCATACTAGTCTGAAGAATCAAATTTTGTCTTGATTTCATTTCTAATGGTAGCATCACCTCTTCCATTGCCACACACCCAGTGCTACTAATAGATGAAGTACGGTATAGCAGCATTATATGCGTGGGCATGGTAGTCATTTTTCATACTGATGCTGAATTATATGGAATATGACATGCTCATATCTTGCCCTTTTCTCACTATTTCAGACTAACTCCTACCTCAGCCGTGAAATCCAAGGATTGAAAAGTCAGTTAAATGAGATGAAGAATATGGTTAAGATATCAGTTGATCTTCAGATGGACATTCAAAGAGCAATCAGACAGGAGGTGGCTGCTGCCTTAGCTCAAAGTGCCGGTAAGCAACAATGTTCTCTTTTTAAGAATTCGACAAAATTCTCAGGACCGCTAAAGGCATTTAAAATAGACTAATTACTAATAGTATGTTGCATATCCACTCCTTTACACTCGGGGTTCAAGGAATCTTTAACAGGCACAGTGTTGGGATCTGCACACAGGCCCTCCTTGCACACAGGACCTTCTTGCACACAGGACCTCCTTTTCATTGTTTATCTCCGATGGGACAAGTTGTTGATCCACCTACCTGGTTGGTTATACTTGAAAAACCCCAAGAAATGTTTTAACCCATTGGACACAACCCTCAACCTTTTGGTTGAGAGGCTGACACCTTGCCTCTGGACCAATGAGTCCCTGCGCACTTTCACATAGCGTGAATTCATGCAGAGGCTACTTAATCAGCTAGGACTATCTCTACCATCACTCTAATAGACACACACTGAATATTTCCTATGATTATTCACTTGACCCTCCTTCGCCACCTCTCTGAATATTTTTCATCTTATTCTTATCTCTGTAGTTTCTCTATTCACTTTGTTTGAACAAGAGTAGTAATACTCAAGGCAACAATAAATGATGAGAACATAGGTCACACTGTGTCGTAAAATAGCCAACGTGCAACTTACACATTCTTTTCAAAGGGCAAAACATGTTTATCTTTGTTATGGAAATACAACTTTGAACACTTTTTTTTTTTTTTTGCAAACAACTCTGTTAGGTAGATGATCAACATAAAGTATACGATTGTAATTTGTTTGAAATGCATTACAGTACATAATTTTAACCCAATTTCTTTAATTTAGTTCAAATAGAGAAGTATGTGAACAAGCTGTTTCATTATGTAGCACTTATATATTGGTTTTACTGATTTCGTACCATTATTTTTCCTTTATATTTGTACTAAATAGAAGAGTTCAAGGCAATTTAATACCCTCTCTCTGGTGCTATAAACTCAGGAAAAGAAGTTATCGGATAGTTTTACAGAGCTATATTTCATTCTTTAATGAAAATATCTTTCAATTTTTAATGTAATTTTAATCATATTTTCTTTCACTGATTTTAATTAGGATGTTGTTACTTTAAACATAAGAACAAAAAGGGAATTTTCACCCCATTCAGTTTACTAATCCATTTTGTGTGTAGTTTTTTATTTGAGTGTGACGCGGTGTATGTCTTATTCTTAACTTTGTAAATTTTGCATGTGTCTATACCTTGCTTTATTTCTCTTAAAATAAATATGCTATGCCTTGTGTAATATTATTAGGGAAACATGTAAATATGATTTATTTATTTTTTTTAAATCTTTTGATTACAGCGCAAGGGGCTTGTGTTGCACCCACACCACCATGTCGCCCTGTCAATGACACGCATTGCTTGATTTGCCTGGAACAGTTTGCAGACTCTGTGCTTTACCAGTGCGGTCATATGTGTGTCTGCTACATGTGTGGGAAGAACTTGATTTCCAGAAACCACACCTGTCCTGTATGCCGGGCCCCAATCAAGGATGTTATCAGGGCATTCAAAACAAACTCTGAATAAATATTACAACACAATGTGTCATTTGAGGATGTTATAAGGGCATTTAAAACAAACTCTAAACAAATATTGCCTCAAAATGCATCATTTGATAGACAGATTTGTGTTATGTGATAATTGTGTAATTAACACTTTCTCGTAGGAGAAAGCAATCTTCTTTTTTGTAAACTATTTTTTATAGTTCATCAAAGAAAAATGATTACTGAATTATACATGTAAAGAATACGTAGCAAATCTGTCTCTTGAGTATTCAGGGAAATGTGAGTGATATTGTACAATGTGTATATATCATCCGCCCCATTTTTGTTTTTGTAGTTATCACTCTGTTGATTTTTATCACCTGTCATTCAATAGTATTTGACTTTTTGCGACAATTGCAAAATGTATGTGAAATTATGGCATTATAATATTTACCTTGGTGTTGTTTTTTTAAGGTTTTTTTACAAAATGTAGGTATTAATATAATGCATTATTTATGTTTCTTGTGTTTATTATCTACATCAATCTTGCAATGTCCCATCGAATGTGTTCATCTACTATTGTTTTAAATATGATTGCATGAATTTTTTTAATGAATGAAAATGAATTTTTATATATATAAAGGCTGATTTCACATTTAATCTAATTGTTTGTATCAATTTGAGGTCAGTTTGGTGACTTTTTTACATGATTCTACAAACAATTATGATATCTGATGTTGCAATGTTTTGCACATAGTGATCATGATATTGCTTTGTTTCATAAGTGACACTAGATTTTGTTTTATTTTTCTTATCATCATCGTACTATTTTTTGTTATGAGTCGTAAGCTAGAGCCCTCTAGTATAATGGCATGATGGATGCCAGCCGTACATTCTTGAGGTTTAATGCTTATCCCTGAGATGGAAATTAGAAACATTTACCTTAAATTTAGTCATGATTTTTTAGTGGTGGTATAGACAGATGAGACTTTGAGGTCATGCTTTTAAATCCTAGTTTTGCATTGCAATGTCTGACGTTGCGACTTTGGAATTAACTCTTAATGCAATTATTCTCATCCACACAGGTTTAAGTGAGTACCTGATAAAGTTGAATTTTTAACACTACAGAAATCAGGCTAAGCTCCAGCTCTATGAAGCTTTAGCCATGGAGAGAAGTTAACTTTCAAGACATATCATTTTTATCAAATTGATTTCTCTTCTTAACTTATTGTGACTTGTTTACAGTTACGTTACAGTAACTTACATGTTTTAGATGTTGTGGATGCTAAAAAATTGCAGCCTCAGGTTTATTTACTTAGACATATCATGGTTGTTGAAATTTCAACATTCAGCATTATTTGTTGTTGATTCATTACATCTTACTTCTGGTTGAAAATATGTCGTAAGATGAAAAGAAATCTGATATTATTGTAATATTACATAAAGAATAATATGCTTTTCTGTCTTTGGAGCAAAAATATTTCTTCCTCGGTGCTATCCCCTAATTCTGTTTCTTTCTTGTTTCAAAAGGCCTTTTTATGACTATTTTGTTATTTTGTTCATATTCCCATCAGTTTTCTTGAACAGGGTGTGTGTTTTCAAAATATGTCGAGTTAAAAGAAGAAATGTTACTATATATAGTTGTCTTGAACTGGGTAGTTTGTTTAAAATACTGCTTGCAACAGTTTTTGTTAAGAGTAATTCACTGACTTGAATATCTTTCTGTACCAGCAATTTATGTTTTCAATGGCCATTGATAGGAAAGTTGTAGTATAACAGATTAGAACCATTTTTGATATTCATTTCCATGTTTATCACTACACCTTCAGAATTCTGGCCGAATGATGAATTATATCATGTGTTTGCAAGCATGTGAGCATATTGTAATATTTAAAATCTACCATGGCCAGAATTTTTCCACAACATTGATGTCCTTTAGTACTTACTTCATGCTTTTAGTAAGGTGTAAATGGAGCATTTCGTCGAGGATATGAGTATCATATTCCTTACAAGTAGTTCACCTGTCTTCTGCTTTTTAAGTTAAAAAGGGTTCAAATAAATGGCTTACCAGCACATAAATGTAGATATGCGGTCAGTGAAATACTTTAAATGTATTAGTTTTATTTAACACAATACATCATGCCAGTTTCAACCTTATTTTGCTAAACCTCTTAACCGTTATTCTCTTACATTTTTTTTTTATTTGTAAGCAGCATAAGAATTGATGGAAAATGTTTTTTACTATATTTGATGAACTTATTCATTATAAGGAACCTATCTATGCAAAACTTTTGCATATTAAGGCCTATAAATACAAAGAAGCCTACTGTTTCTCGTGAAGTTTCAAGAGTGTCTACTTTCATGTTTTGTGTTGCAGTGTCCTATGTTAAATAAAGAGTACAATTCCTTTATGACTCAGGAGTCTCTTTCTTTATCGAGCATGTCTCTCAAGAAATTCAAGATTGTTTTGGGTTGGGTTTTTAATAATCATGGAGAGAAAGGGGTGAAACTGGGATCACTCGGGTGCAAAACAAGTGTACAGAATTAGACTAATTTTAGACTTAAATATTAAAAGAGAAAATCACTTCAAGCTGAAGTGTAAATGACACTTAGATACAGTTTCAAGTTTTTTTTTTATATTTATAATGCAGTATAAAGACACAAACTGAATAGTTGATCCATACACATATCATACAAATTAAGAAAAACTCCCAAAATCTGTGCACACATTTTTTACTTTTTATTATTAAATAGGACGCAGGAACACTCCATATAGTCGAGCCAATATAGGCCTCTGCTAGATGGCGGTTGAGGCTTTAGAACACGACTACTGGATGGTCACCAGTCTATCTCACACGTCCGCCCGGACAAGACATTTGGTTTGAATCAAAGTCACATCACATGGATCAGTAAAATTTATTTCAACAAACCAATCAAATTCCTCGTATGAAATATAAGAAAAAAATTAACAAAATATGGACAGGTCAGACTCGAATAATAATTTTTATCATTATAATTTAATATAATACAGTTTACTTCATAATGTTTACACAGCATCGAGATGAGCAACGATTGATCAAATCACACGACGGTGAGGCCATTCGCTGGAAATTTACATGGAAATTACTTTTCAAACTTAAAAAAATAAAAGTAAACCCTTCAAAACAAATCTACAAGCAGCTACAGTTCACTCCCACCCCTGTATCCTCTGATTCAATCATACACTCGAGAGGACAGACAGGAAGTTAAACGAAACGGAAAACAGGGATGACCACAACCTATCTCAGTGGCAGAGTGCTTTTAATGAACAAGAGGTTAAATTAAGCAATGTGGTGAGGGTGATACAATATGATAAATTTCAAGGGGTTTTCTGATAATGTAAAGGGTTAAAGGTCAGGGTTGATAGGAGACTCACAGGCCAACAGATAGGCGATCACTTTGCCATTATGTAGGAAATTTTGTTCAGCTGGCAACTTTGACAAACCAGTCGAGGCTCCTCTACTCTTAATAGAGGTCCTTTATGTAGTAAGTGAGCACTTTAATGGTGGTAATATTGCGTCATTGTGAGATTCTATATCTTTGATAGATGAATTTTTTATGGTCCCTATATAGATCTCTGACTAGTGTCTGAAGCTATGCTGAACGTTTCCCACAGCAACCTGAGCAGCTTCATGTTAGCTCAGCTCCTTAGCAAAATAATAGCAACATTTCAAACGCAATTTGAAACAAGGTTTAAAACTCTCAATGAAGCTTTTCAGTCATGTATCAATTATATTGTAAGAAAATGAAATGCCATTACATGTAAGGAACAATAAAGGGTGCATGCAAAGCATGGTACAAATTTGGAATGGATGACACTCTTTGGCCTGTGATATTCCTGGAACCGAGTTTATTTCTTGTCTACTTGCAGAAATTGAATATTGTTTAATTGACAAAAACAAAACAAAACAAAAGTCCATTTTATGAACCCATGCAACACAACTTTATTTTGAATTTAAGAATCACAAAGGACTATAAAATGTTATCACAGGTTTGGAAAGGCATAGAAATAAGATTGCTCTTCTTTTTTTACAAATAAAAAAAGATGAAGCCTAATAAAGACTAAAGGAAATTGTTTACCAATGCCACAAATTTTTACTCTAATGTTTCAGTTCACTCTGCCAGGTTCACAAAATGGGCGAAATACTTGAAAGGGTAAAATAAAAGGGATGAGGTGATTTAACTTTGCTCTTCTTCTTTGCCCTTGAGGGTGCCGACAAAGGTGTTGTAGTCAAATTTACCCTTTTCCAAGGGAGCTTCCTTCCAGGTCTGTTTGATCTGAAAAGCAATTAACAGAATTTTAAGAAACAATTCGGAACATAGAATAAAAATAATTACCAGAAGTTTTAGGAACGATTCAGAATATAGAACAAAAGCCATTAGCAGAGTTTTAAGGAACCATTCAGAATACAGTATTGCAAACTAGTACTAGGACACATATGTATTGAAATCTTATAGAAAAGTATCTGATAGGCTAGAAAAATATGAGATCTGTGAATTATTTTATTTATAAAGAAAGAAAAGAAAAGAAAAAACTAAGCCTAAAACAAACGAATATTAAAGAGAGAGAGAGAGAGAGATAGAGAGAGAGAGAGAGAGAGAGAGAGAGAGAGAGAGAGAGAGAGAGAGAGAGAGAGAGAGAGAGAGAAGAGAGAACTGAAGAAATTACCTCATCAGCTGTGAAGTTGTCTCCCATGTTTTGAAGCAAATCTTTCAAGCTGAAGATTAAAATCATGCATGTTATCATTTTTGGCAAACATGTGTTACTTTTTTAATATATTTCTTAACATTAAGATTTAACAAATACTGTTTCATTATTGACATCCTAAGCTATCTATGCAATACACAGAGGTTTTTGCCTTATAGACTTAAATAGAATGACATGTGAGAACATTAATTACATAAAAGATTTTGAGTTAAAATTTTTGGCATATATATATATATATATATATATATATATATATATATATATATATATATATATATATATATATATATATATATATATATATATATATATATATAGGTTCTATATGGAATACTACTAAAACTAAGGAACTAAAATAAAATTCTTACTAGTCCTCTGGGATGTGTCCCTTGCCGTCAGCATCAAACATGGAGAAAGCTTGTCGGATTGTGTCCTCGGGGTCAGTTCCTGTGTGAAGGAAAAAAAGTGCATGTATTATTGTACTATCAATTGAATTATGAATGTCTTTATTAAGAAACATTTACAGTGAAGAGAAATTAATTCATTCATGAACCAGGAAAACTATATGTAAAATCACATTTAAGCCTAGTTTTAATATCACCATTTTGCAGAAAATAGAACCTACTAATTTGATATGAAACTCTTAAAAGAGCATTGATATAAGTCGAATCTGAAACATTTGCCCGTTTCTCAGTATTTGAGACAAATCCTATACCAAAATTTGATTAATATGTGGTTGAATCAAAATATAATACTGAAGAAGTGAGTTGGTCAGTTGCTATGAAGAAGAAGAAGACTTTTGTTTATGCGTTGCAAAAACTCCCCACAGAAAGTCTTCAGCTGACAAAAAGTCAATTCTAACAACCATATGTTCATTTATAATTATAGTAGTGAATAGTTTTCCACAGAGAAATCATAATGATAAGAAATATGATACATACCACTGAGCTTTTCTCCAAACAGGTTGAGGAACATGGTGAAATTGAGGGTCCTGGGGCCTCTTTCAGCATCTCATTCAACTCGGCATCGGGAGGGATGCGGCCTGTGGAAATTTAATGACACAGAGATGACATCTTATTTGGAGATGACATCTTATTTGGAGATGACATCTTATTTGGAGATGACATCTTATTTGGAGATGACATTTTATTGGGAGATGCCATTTTATTTGGAGATGACATTTTATTTGGAGATGACATTTTATTTGGAGATGACATCTTATTTAGAGAGGACATTGTTTTTGGAGAGGACATTTTATTTGGGGTTTTAGTGAAGGATTTGCATCTTCGTTTTCTTTTTTTTTTATTTGTTGTGTTCTCTTTTGTCTTTTATATGAAGTTGGGTGGTGGGAGGAGGGGAATGCAGGTGTTTATTTTACACCTGAATGAGTCATAGTATTTTTACTTTCTTTCAAATTCCTTTTGAGAAGTTGGGGGTTTTTTTTTATCTTAAGCTATGCGAAAAAAATTGAATTTGAAAGCTTCCGGTTGTGAAAACGTTCATATAACTTACCAAGGTTGGAGTACATGTCTTTCAAGTCTTCAATATCAATGATTCCATCACGGTTCTGGTCAATCATTGTGAAGGCCTAAATCAATATTATGAGGGGAAAAAAATCATTGTATAAGCTAAGATTTCAAATATTTTTTATCTTATTTAAGAAATATCTTCATTATAATATGTCATAGTTATATCAACAGCATAGACATTTTTAATGATTATTTTCTGGAAAATCATTTGAGTTAAGTCCACTAGATAATTTAAAAACTGCTTGAGATTAAAGATAACTATCTTAAATTTACTTGATCCCTTTCGTTTTACATTGTTTCAATCATGATCTTTAATGCTACAAACCACAGTCCTTGACATCACACAAGACAAAAACAGCATTTATTATTTCTTTACCAAAATTGATGTTGAGATACATTGATTTATGGGTACCGTTCATGATGATACTGTAATATTGTAATCAAATAAAATGGCATCTTAATTGATAACATGGAATCATGCATAAAAAATATGAATACAAATTTGAAGAATTCAACAGTTAATAAAGTATTGTAAAGTGGTCTTTGAGAGCATGGTGAACGGAGATTTAAAAAAAAATTCTTATATGATATTCCATTTACAATATGGATCATCATAACGATGACCACATTCTCTAATCTCTTTGAAAATGTAATACGCTCATAAGCCACTTTCATGCAGTAAATAATTAAGTCAATGTCATTAATATTGAACATGTCTTTGTTAAAATTTGGTCATGTTGGAAACATGCAAATATTATAGAAAGGTTAGCTATTTATAGACTGATTTTTGATACATTGTCAAATATTTATGAATTTACATTTGGTTTGCAGAATCAGAACCTTGAAGAATTCTTCATTTGCCATTATCGTAAAGAATCACTGAGAAAATATATCACTACTGCTATAAAGTAATAAATTGGATATCCATTTATATTAAGAAATGTTATGAGGTGTATTAACAAAAATGACCCCAGATATCTGTAGGATATCATATTTTCACAGTGAAGTACATAAAGCAGTTTTATTGTCATGTTTATATTAAATTTTAAACTGTGAATAAAAGATTTGCAAGGGGATATACCAAAGAGACATCTATGAACTAATATTGCTAACTTTATATTACTATCTTCCTCCTCATAATATAATTGAATTCTCCTTTCTCTCATGTACTTCGTAGAATGAAGTTTTGTGGAAACCTATCAAGTCACAACTGTTTTTATCGTAGAGAAAATTTAGAGAAACTAGAAAGAATAACAACCAACCCAAAAAAAGATTTAAAAGAAATTTATTGTGTAATTTATTTGAATAAGGTAACTTTGATTTCCTTCTGTGTTCCAGGAATATTAATCATACAGTTTTGCTCAGTCATTGAGGATCTCTGTCATGACATTGTGATACATGGACCTTGCAACTTTTTGAGGTTTATTTTGTGCACTTTTTTCTGGTTTTGTTTTTGTTTTTTAACCAGGAGGCAGGTCTTTCTTTCCTTTTGGCTTTGCATTGTATTTATTCAATTTCAGCTCATAGAGTTTTTCATCTCGGATACTAAAATTTGTTTTATAAACTCTTGTAAAACTTGTTTAGTTTGGTACACAGCAATGAAGTATCATGGATTTGTTACGTGTAACGAAACTTTGATAATAGCTTAATGACAACAGATGTTGAAAAATCCATGCATTAAAAGCACAATAACAAACATAAAAAACTTTATCATTGGGTATATTAAGAGAATACATTGGAAGAAAGGTTAAATTGGTTGTAAGTTCTTGTTAATTTTAAGAAATAATTGATAAAGCGTAGATCTACATAACATAAAAAAAATTAAAACTTGAGACCCACAATAATATGGCTGTATTTCCTTTTGGTCTAATGAGATTAATGACATATCAACTGCAGGAGAATAATTTGGCCAACAAATGGCTTAAGAAAATAAAGGATCATTGAATATTATCTTCATCCGCTGAAGTTCTTGGAGATTTGATAGGATTTACTTTAATATGAGTACAAACAATGAATAGTTCTATAAGCAGGTTTTATTCATTTTCATTTCTTTCTTCCTTTTTTCTTCTGTTTATTGGGGAACTTTTTTTTTCTTTTTTGCTCGGTGTGAAGTTCAAAGTAGGAAAATTTTGCTACAATGTCATTTGACTGAATTATAAGTATGAAATGTTTAAAATACCCTTTAAGCAAGCACTATAATTTAATAAAGGATTTTCCACAATAACATTTGGTTGGTGTCTGCTTCTTAGCTGTAAGACCTGTGATTTTTTTTTGTCTTTATGCTTTTGTTTTTCGGGATGTCTTTATTTGTTTTTCATTCACAGCTTTCAGAACGCGTGCTGATTTTATTTCTGGGTTTTAACTTTTGAAAATTTAATTCAGCCAGATTTTACGCTAGGTATATATATATTTACATAAATTTTTAACCACCTCTTTGTATATTGCATGATTATATTGGGTAAAAAACGGGTAATGAAGGGTTTAAGGGTAGATTCCAAGGAAACCAAAGCCTGGAAGTTTTATGATTATAATATGGGGCAAAAGGGAGGTAATGAAGTTTTTTATGGGAGGGAGATTCCAGGAAGGAATTTCAAAGCGTGCCCAGGTATTTTGCATGAAAGGCACTATGTTCATTTTATAAACATGTGAAATATACACTGCATCCCATCATAATAAAGATGGATTGAGGGAAGAATTGGAAATGCCGGGAGCGGAAGGTTGAATGATTCACACAAGCCAGCCTTTAACTTTGGCCAAGGAGAAAGGGGACAACCCAGACCTCTTTGTACTCCTGTACTTGGGCTTGCCGAAACATGGAGAGCACATTGGTCGTATGGCGTTTCTTTAAAAAAATCAATTAAAATACAAAAATATGAGCTTAGACAATGAACAGCATAAGCAACAACATCAACATCTCCTCAAGACAGAAGCCTCGGGTGAGGCATCGTGAGATGAGTGCAGTCTGACAGTCGCAGTGCGTAGATATTGGTGAGCTCACAGGATTAGCTGATAATATTGAATGAAGGAGTAACAAAAACGAAAAAAAGGGCATTAATAAAGAGAAACTGAAGAATGAGACTGAAGCCAACAAAGTAGAAATCAAAATCCAGGGTGATAACGAGTTCCTCTCCAATGCAAACTGATTGGCAAAGGTATTTGCAGTGTTATGTTGTAGGATTTCGAGGCAGACCTCTTTGAATTCTTGTACTTGGGATTGTCGAAACATGGCGAACACATTAGATGGTGCTCTCTGTGCTCGCTTTTGATCATCCCTTTTGCTTTTTATCGCCTGTAAGAAACAAGAAATTCATCGCAAGATAACAAGGACTTCTATAACAAGGCGACTACTGAGGCCGTCCTACCTCCTTCATTTCCTGCATCATCTTTTTAGACAGCTTGGCAAAGACGTTGGAGGTGGCCCTCCCAGCCCGGGCCTTCTTTGTTTCCTGTAAGCAAGAAAACAGTTTAACACTCTCGCTCTCCTCTACTTTCTCTCATTAATTCAGACTCACTATAATTGATCGTATGTCGACAGCATAAATTAAATAGATGATGACGAACGTGAAAATATTTCATTTTAAGACAAAATCTTATGTCTTTTAATTCAACTTAAAAATTTCTCCAAAGAGGAAAAACATGTCTCTTACTTTCTTTTTCTTTTTCTTTTTTTTTGTTTCCTTTGTTGAAACAAAATATGATTATAGTGTTAAAGTCATAACAGTAATGCTGGTAGATGTTTAATCACTCTTGTACATTCTCTATTTTATTCTTACCCTCTATAGATAAAACGTGACAATGGTCTTCTTCATGCTCTCTTTTGCGACAATAAAATATATTTTCTTTCTAGAGAAAGTTTGGATTAGCAAAAGCAACTCTATCACCGTTGTAATGCCAAGTTTAAGTTATGCTGCGACGTAATCCTAAGAGAGCATACATTTTCGTCTTATGCGCATGCAGAAAATATTTTGACTCTCTATCAATCAAACACTCAGATGTACAATGTCAAGCAGAAGAAATTTTAGAAAGGGCCTGTCAGAATGAGCTTTGCAAGTCTGAATTCTCCCCTTTTCAATAAATCTGAATTTTCCCTTTTCAACAAGTCTGAATTCTCCCCTTTTCAGCAAGTCTGACTTCTCCCTTTTCAATAAGTCTGAATTTTCCCCTTTTTAACAAGTCTGAATTCTCCTTTTTAACAAGTCTAAATTCTCCCCTTTTCAATAATTCTGAATTTTCTCCTTTTCAACAAATCTGAATTCTCCCCTTTTCAATAATTCTGAATTTTCCCCTTTTCAACAAGTCTGAATTTTCCCCTTTTCAAAATTATTCTTACAGAGAATATCCAAGAGTTGTTTTAATTAATGTGGATATGATGTTATATATTTCTAGAGTAACCAATATGAAATAACCTTGTTCCATTTTTACTATCATTTCATACAATTACATCCGTCTATGCTCATGAAAGTTTCTCACAGTGGGTGATGATTAAAAGCAAGGTAATTCACTACACCTCAAATTAAGCCCAAACTGAGGTAACACCTGATCATTGTCCTAATATTGAAAGTCCTTTATTTTGGTTAAATAACTTTTCCTTTTAAATTATGATAGCATCACCCAAAAAAAAAATTGACAAATTGTTATCTGACAAGCCCAATCTTCAAACCAAAAAAAGCTCTCAACATTTAACCATGAAAGCATGCGGCGTCGAAATCCATTCTTGGCCAGAAGTCTGGGAGGCAAGCCAGGTCTGAGCTCTGCTACAGAGAAACAGTTAATAAAAATGACATGGGAAATCAAAGAGTAAAAAAAGCAGCTAAACTACCTGCTACATTCAATTCAACTAAGTTAGTGATGAGAAAAGAACGGGTAAATTTTACAGGAAAGATTTCATTAACAGGGAACTCAGATAGCTGAGAAACATAATTGTTTTTGATTGTGCATTAGAGATATTTTGGTTTCAAACAATCAACATATAAGAGTATGAAGTTTGAAAATCATTTGAAAAGAACCCAAAAGTTCATAAAAGTTTTTGAAATTGACAAAATATTGTCATAAATCGATTTGATTTTCAATCAAAACAATTTCCAATGAGTTATATACATTATATTGTTTTTTTATTATCACTGAATTTGAAAAAGATTACATTATTGAAAAGCAAGAAATAATTTTGTTTAAATTAATGTGCTAATCTCTACAGGACTTTAGGGAAATGACCAATTGATTACTCCAACAATAATAATAACAGTAGAACGATTTTGATAATGAATTTGTGAAAATCAGGCAGATAAGGATTTTGTTGTTTTCTTACTTTAGGAATCAGTTGCTTTTTAAAGATCAATTGGTCATTCCAAAGGCATTCTATTACATAATCAAAAAGCAGATACAGGATCTAACTACAAATCAAAATGAAAGAACTTAGGATCTCAACTCTTGATAAGAAGGCAGCGCAGTATTGCTAGTTTGCAAATGAAATGTTTCATACGAATGTTTGTTATTAAACTCCCAAAAATGCTCTCATTATACACTACGTCCACCTTTGCCTTCTTATTGTGACAGAGTCATGATACTAAGCTCTGCGACTGAGCAAGGATTCAATGGCACTAATAATATAGTCAAATCTGCCTTTTCCTGTGAAAAACCAGCATATGTATGAATATTTAGTCTTAAATCAGATTTTCTTGGTAAAAAAGTTATGAGGTAAGACTGAGTTGTTTTTTCCCCCTTCTGGTTTTGTTACAATGTAATACATTGCAAAGAAAGCAGAAAAAGAAAAAGACCAAAATAGTCAGCCAGTCTCTTATTTCGTAGAGTAAATCACAAACTTCCGCAGAAAACATTTTCATGCACAGTCACATTTACTTGGTGTTATCAGATCTTAGGATTAGGAAATAAATTATGTGGTATTTGAATTTTATCCTTCCTTTTCTTCTTTATCTTTCTTTTTTGGGGCCTTCACCGTTAAAGGCACCAAAACTTCAAATGTTTTTGTGAAGATGAAATTTATCTCTGAAAGACATGAAGATCTAAAAGTAAAGAGAAGTTGTGTAAAATTAATTTAGAAAGCAAATGTGGACAAAAATGAGGGTTGTTTTTTTTTATTTGCAATGAAATTAAAGAAAAAGAAATGCTTATGTGTTGATATTTGTAGAACAGAATGAAATTACATAACTTTGTATCTATTCAGTCATCTTATTAAAACAACTTAGAAGTGAAATAAAGTAGTGAAGATGGGGGAAATAAAGAGATTTGAGATGTATATTTTAAGTTTTCTGTTTCAAAGGATTTGTTTGAGGAGCCTTTTTCTAAATGATAAACAAAATAAATGTGACTTTTCTTGCAACAGTCTACATCGCTACATGAAAGTACAGAAGAAAAATTATATGACATAAGCTGGCAAAAGAGATGAAGTAATCATAACAAAGATTTAGCACAAGGATTTATGATTGATGATAAGAAATAAAGTGAAAATAAAGAATGCATTATTATCATTTAGCAGGGGGAAACATGAAAACAAAGCTCATCTATACATAGCATAAAAACTAAAACTAAAATAATTCTACTGAATGAAGCTATCAATGCAAAGCATTTTACTAAAAGCTAATGAATACATGATAAAAGCTTAACTTTGGCATTTTAAAACTTGAAAGATTCCTTTGCAACCCAACCAGATGAAATTGAATTGCTTATCACTGGGTGTCAATGAGTGTATTGTTCAAACCATCCAGGAATTAAATAATTCAAAGGTAATGATTTCTTTGGCTTCTTACAGAGTATAAGCCAAGACATAGACTTTCTCCCTGCACCACATTAATATAATGGTCTACACATATTTTTTGACAAACAATACATTTCATCTGGTGAGGCATTTTTTTTAAAATCCACAACTAATTTTCTAAGACAAAAAATAACTAAATCTACAATATATTTGAAAATTGCTCTTGATAAAATTCTACAGACAGATAAAAAATAAATTGTGACCAGTTTTGGATGGGAAGGCTGGAGGGAAAAAGGGAGGTAGAATTTGGAAATAAAATAGAGATGGCTTTGTGGAGATTTTATATGTTGGATGTGTTTTCACTTGAAGTAGTTTCTGTTGTTTCATTTGTTTATTTGTTTGTTATTGTAGAGGATGAGGTTTTATTTTGGTTAGTTTTTTTAAGTAGTGTGTGTGTGCTTAGTGAATTGTTTTATGTTCACGCCTGGTGTAATCATTTTGTTTTGGGTTGAGGTTTGATTTTATTTATTTTTTTTTTTATTTAAAAACATTTGGGGGGGTTTGCGGGCTTTTAAAAACAAATTTGATGTTTTTGTTGGGGAAGGAGGCAAACTTTAGGGAGGAGTGAATTTATTTTCATTTGTTGTTAAGTTTAAATGGGGTTTTGGTTGTTTTTATTTTTTTGCTTGGCAGTTAGGAGGGAGGAGTGGTTGTATGTCCGTAGTAGCTTCTTTTTTCTTTTTCTTTTTTTTGGGTGGGGGGGGGTGGGGGATATGGGGTTGGACGAATTTGGTTTTCAACAGTGTGAAAATTAAACAGTTCCTGTCTGTGAAACTGACCATGTTTACTTTGCATTTTCATGAAGGAGAATGAAATTACATGGACTTATCCTAAAACTATAGTAAAACTTGTTTTTTTCCCAAAAATTTAACCGAAAACCTTAACGTTAAAATACATACACATGTAATTTAGGTGACTCAATTTTGTAAGAAATTTAAGCTTCATTCTATCAAAGCTGCTTTAAAATTTACAGCTAAAACAAAATAGTTTCAACTATTATATCCATTTTTCTTACCTCTTCTGCCATTTTGATTCTGGGGAAGATAAGGACAAAATTAAGACTATGCTCAGCTAGTGCCGAAAATTAAATGTACGTCAGTTTGTTGGTCTGTCTTTCAGTCAGTTTGTCTGTCTATATATCACTCTGTCTGTCTGTCTGTCTATGTCTACGTGCGTGCGTGTGTGTGTATGTGTGTGTGTGTGTCTGTCTGTCTGT
>JAXRKP010000011.1:687500-820000 GCA_037039925.1 Doris montereyensis | reverse complement strand
CCTAACAGCTATAAGAAAAAGTGAAATTAGGAAAAGCCCCAGGAGTAGATCAAGTTTATCCAGAAATGATTAAAACCAAGGGAGACAGGCAGAGAAACTACTACATGCAATATGCCAACAAGGATAGAAGTCCAAACAGGTGCCAGACGACTGGAAAAAGGGAAAGGTAATACCAATACATAAGAAAGGATCAACTATAGAATTCTCAAACTACAGAGGGATATCACTACTTAGCGTTCCAGGAAAAGTATATGCCAGGATACTGGGAAATGAGACTAAGGAACAGAGTAGAGGATCATATTGAAGAGCATTAGAGTGGATTTAGACTGAGGAAGATGACGAAAAACCACATATTTACAAGTAGACAAATATTAGAACCATTCCTAGAGAGAAATATTGACGTGCACCTGTGTTTTATTGACCTAGAAAAGGTTTTGACACTGTACGGCGGGACGAACTATGGCATTCTTTAAAAGAACCCAATGCTGACGAACCATGGCATTCTTTAAAAAGAACCCAATGCTGACGAACTATGGCGTTCTTTTTAAAAGAACACAATGCTGACGAACCGCATTCTTTAAAAAAGAACCCAATGCTGACGAACTATGGCCTTCTTTAAAAGAACCCAATGTAGAGCATAATTGAATAGAAGCCATTAAAGCCATTTTTACAATAAACCAACATGTGCAATGAGAGTAGCTGGAAAAATATCTTCAGAATTTGATGTAGACAGGAGTAAAGCAGGGTTGTACCCTAACTCCTCTTTTGTTTATTACATTTATGGATTCAGTCTCAAAGGCATCCTAAAAAAAGAAGACATTGAATGTAGGTATGTGGAAGCTCAAACCAGTAAATGTATCAATGTTTCATTTGTCGATGATTTAGTTCTGTTTAAAAATCAGACAGTGACCTTCAGTCGAATATCAACATTATGAACAATGAACTAAATAAAAAGGAATGAGAGTAAATGCAAAGAAAACCAAAATAATGGTGGTAACTATGGATGCTAAAACACAAAGCCTTAAATAGGAGGGTGAATTTAGAACAAGTTCAAAAGCTACAAATACCTTTGGAGTAATGATTAACTCAGAGGAAAAACTAAGAGAAGAAAGCAGCCAGAGAATAAAAAAGCAAGTGCAATATATAACCTTCTAGGAAAGGCATTTGTAGGTAAACAAGAATTGTTCACAAAAACCAAAATGGCAGTATACAATACAGTTTATTGTCCTACTCTCCTCTATGGAGCGAAACCTGGAACGTAGACAGTAGAGAATACAGTAGAGTACAACCAGTTGAATTGAAATATCTAACATGAGTAGTAGGAAACTAAAGGGAGACAAAATCAGAAACACAACAATAAGAGATCAAACCAAAGCAGATGGCATAAAAACTAAGATAGAAATAAATCAATTGAGATGGTTTGGGCATGTAAACAGAATGAATGACAATAAATAGCTAAATCAGTATACAGTGCTAAAGCCCAAGGTAAAAGACCAAAAGACAGACCTCGGAGAAAGTGGGAAGAAGATATAAAAGAGGCATTGAAGCATAGAAATTTAACTTTTTTGGAAGGAAACAGAAAATGCTAGGACAGGGCATCCTGGAGAAAGATCATCTCGGGCATCTGAACCCATACACCGAAAGGTACGACAGGTAGTCAAAGTTACAGCCAACACTGCCTGTGATTGTTGATTCACTTATTGTGGTACCCCGGTAAATTGTGCAGGTTAATAACAACTCAATGTAGTAAGTAAGATCAAAGTGGAGAGGACATGTAGGTGTTTTAAGGTGCATACTCGAAGAATGCGGAAATATAGAAAATGGCATATAGATCTAGGTAGATAATGCTTTATGGGGATATTTAAGAATTGGTTGACTGTGTTCATGCAAGCTCTAGCAAGGCAATAATTGTGTATCTAAGTGTTTAGTGTACTCTTTGTGCACGGTCTAGGACACACATTGTTGGAGTCAGATACGTTTCACAGTTTTGGCATAAGATGAAGTTTTAAATATATTTTCCTCCTGCATTAACCCTAAATAATCACGATAGGCTCGACCTCCGTAAAGTATAATGACAAACGACAATACAACTCCACCACCAAAGACAGAACAAGCACGTATGTGTTCTGTCTTTATTGGTGGAATTGTCACTTATTGTCGTTTTTCACCTTCACTCCACTGTGGCTCCTTTGTATTACTTACCGCCATAAACTATATTAAAGATGGCCATAGGCATAGTCAAAGACAATAGGAAAATAGCATGTACATAATATTGATATTTTCCGTGATTAGACCTGCACATCCTGCCATTTCTCTCAACTCGGTGGAAAATCTAAAAACTAGAAAACCGACAAGTTTGAACTTGCCTTTGTTCGTGTTCTATCTCAATCACCTGTAGGCTAGCATCAATACATAGATTAGTTTACTTAAAGGAAGCAATCTCAACATGACTCATTTTCTCGCTAAATTTTACGACACTAATAATAATATACCCATTGACTGCTTCATACACAGACGACATGTTTTACAAGCGTTGGAATGCACAATGATATCATGAATACTGTACTTTCTCGTAACGTTGTCGGAAACATTTTCTATTAGATCTACTTGTTTTGCTTTTATTTATTTGTTCTCCTTGAAATTAATTTTCTTTCTTTCTTTCATTCTGTTTTCTTCGTTGAATAGCGTTTGGTGATACTGTCTGCTATCATTGTACATGTATATATACATTTTATTTTATTTTTTAAAGATATTATTTATGAACAATTTGGTGCCCTTTGAGGTCTTCATGCTAGCACCTACCTTTGGTACTATTTGTATGACATAAATCCAATGCCCTGAAGTAGTTTATACACATACACAGAATTGAGTGAGGTACTCAATGAGTTGGCTTGCTAAAATGATCCATAATGCTGTTATTATGTGCTATGTGTATGGATTTCTACTAGCGTCTTTTGTATGTAAGCTGTATTAAAGGATTAATTACAGTGTATAAAGGTCGTAGACTTAAAGGCATTTCGTTGTAGAGAATCGAAAATCTCTCCCCTTTCGTCTTTCATCACCCTCCCCACCGTAACTAGTCCCACAGTTACATGAATACATACATGAATACAGTAGTAGTAGTAGTAGTAGTAGTAGTAGTAGTAGTAGTAGTAGTAGCAGCAGCAGCAGCAGCAGCAGCAGCAGCAGCAGCAGTAGCAGCAGTAGCAGTAGTAGTAGTAGTAGCAGCAGCAGCAGTGGTAGTAGTAGTAGTAGTAGCCGTAGTAGTAGCAGCAGTAGTAGCAGTAGTAGTAGTAGTAGCAGTAGTAGTAGTAGCAGTAGTAGTAGTAGTAGTAGTAGCAGCAGCAGCAGCAGCAGCAGCAGCAGCAGTAGCAGTAGCAGCAGTAGTAGTAGCAGTAGTAGTAGTAGTAGTAGTAGTGGTGGTAGAATAGTAAGTAGTAAGTAGTAGTAGTAGTAGGTAGTAGTAGTAGTAGTAGTAGTAGTAGTAGTAGTAGTAGTAGTAGTAGTAGTAGTAGTAGTAGTAGTAGCAGTAAGCAGTAGTAGTAACATTAGTAGTAGTAGTAGTAGTAGTAGTAGTAGTAGTAGTAGTAGTAGTAGTAGTAGTAGTAGTCGTAGTAGTAGTAGTAGTAGTAGTAGTAGTAGTAGTAGTAGTAGTAGTAGTAGTAGTAGTAGTCGTAGTAATAAATGAAGGCTAATAAATAGTGTTCAATGTCTTCTCGTTTCTTTCATAACCTATATCCTTCATCTACCGGGGAAATGTTAGGTAGGCATGTCTACTGTCGGGGCCTTACGACTGGCATGTTGCTTGGCTGCGATCTTGTCTTATAAATAATAGTGATGCTTCGTTTTTGCAAACACACACACACACACATACACTCTCTCTCTCTCTCTCTCTCTCTCTCTCTCTCTCTCTCTCTCTCTCTCTCTCTCTCTCTCTCTCTCTCTCTCTCTCTCTCTCTCTCTCTCTCTCTCGTGTCTGTATCGAAAATGGTGAGTCAGCGAAAGAGAACTAGGAAAACGTAACGATAACTCTACTGTTTTTATCATTTGAATACCCAGGTACACGTTGCCTTCAATTCATCCTTCCAACCAAACCTAGTATGAATAGATAAGAGCTTCGTCCTCTGTGGGAGATAAAGGCTTTTTAAACAGAAATATTCGGCACATTGTGCCATTGAGGCTGCCATCATGCTTGTAAGAAACAACAGCAACCGTCGATCTTCACTGATGTACAAAACTCAAACAGCTCCCAAGATCACAAACAAAATTTACTAGCTTTTCTATTTCTCCCTTGATTTGAGATGAGGGTTTGGCAGAGTGAATCAAACGTCAGCACACACGATTGTAGAGTAGTTGCATCAAAGCCTTTACGTCCATACAGCCAAAGTTTAGCCTGGTGTCTAAAACAGGAAACCAAACCAATGCTAAGAATCACCCCTGAACATGACACTAGCCTGTCGCAGTGTTTTAGTTGTTGGTAGGCCTACCCATTTGCATCTGGTTTGAGTGGAGGGGAAATGTGTGTTAGGTGTCTTCCCAAGGAATACAACATCGGATCGAGCACAAGATCGAACCTAGGACCTCATGATCCCAAGTCTGGCAGCTTAGCCACTAGGCAACTGACGCCACTAGTTCACCATTGCACCGAGAAAGAAAAGTGTGACAGATAATTGGCACATGATATGGTTCTTACAAAGGGAAAAATTACGTCTTGCAACCTGCCTCTGTTCATTCTTCTCGTAATATTTACAATGGGAACAAAACAAATGAAAATTAGTGAACAGTCTTTTTTTTTTAAGTCAGTCTGAAACACACACCATTCTTTCATAAGAAGACCAACAAAATAAGATCATTAATAAACAATTGGAATTGAATTTCAAGACTTCTATTCCAAGTAAACAAACAGAAAATTCTTCTTCTTTTTTTTTGTTTGTTACAATTTTCATAATAAGGTAAATATTTTATTTATAAAAAATACAACTCATAATCAGTCAACAGCTGTGATAAAGATCGTTATGTCCATACTATGAAGCATGGTGAATAGTTTCATTACACAATAAAAAACCATTCCACCTCTTTTGTAAATAATGAACAGACTAACAAAAATTCCCTAGACAACTCCGACCTTCCTCTCTTTTCCTTCTATTTCTATATACATGAAAACAACTGTAAAAAAAAACAAACAAAAAACCCAACAAATCATCATCATCACAGCTTGTGTTCCTCCCCCTCCCCTCCCAGTTTCCTGAAAAAAAAACAAAACAAAAAAAACAACCCAATTATAAAAGAACGTAACTAAAATTTTCAAGGACATATTATTGTGACTTAAAAATTGTAAATAATCAGAAGGCTATAATAAATAGCTCATTTGATCAATCTGTGAAATGGCAATATACTTTCATAAATGTTAACTAACTTTTGTTTTAAATAATATATTGTAGAGATTAAATGAACATATCGTTGATGAAACTGTCTAGCGAGTGAGTCCATGATATATAGGATATGAGATTTGTCCTTAAAATGATCAAACACATGTTTTTCATGTCCTTATGAATGTTAGAGGTCTTCAACCAATAATTCGATTTTTTTCCCAAAAAAGCATAGCAGAGGTTTTGATTATCTATGACGTTCTTTGCTTCTGATGAAAGATGACATCAGGCAGACTCATGCGTTTAGATAGTTTTACTGATAATATCATCATATAGATTTAAGGCTCATTATAAATAATGTGAACATTTTCATTCATGTCTATTATCACTAGACATCAATGACGATACTCTCAATGCTTTTTCATTCCCCATTCTAGGGGTCAACAATGTTGTGAGAACAGCTCCTTATCTTCTTATTGCAGTGAATGGAAGAAACAAAATGTTGTAATGAGTGTGTCATGGAAAGGCACTAATAAATTTATGACATGATATGCGGTATGAATATGAAAACAATTCAAAAGTTAAATGATTAATCAAAATCACACAGAGTGAAAAAACTCAAACATTTTCATTTTAACTATAAATCTGTTCTTTCCATATGATTGTCAAGATATTGATTGACACATTAAAATTTCTTTTGTGAAAATTCAGACATGATTTTTTAAATTTTAATAGCAAAACTCTTTACTTACATATCAAAGGTCTTTAAAACATCTAAACAGTGCCAGATTTCATGTACTTCAAACCAAAAATGTTTCTTTGTTTTCTAAGACGAGTTATTGTTCTTACATGTAAATGGAAACACTATTACATTGAACTTTGAACTGTAGGTTTGCAAATACACCTAGGGGTAGTCTACAGTTATAAGGTTGCTTTATTTTTCCTTCTAGTTCGCGTAAGTTCTAGTTTTGGGTTATACTGACTTCATCCTGAAAAAAATAGTGCCATCTGGGGAATAGATATTTCTAACTAGAGGTAAAGTTTGGATTAAACTAGGGGTAAATTTCGAACTACAGGGGGAAATTTATAAAGAGAAAAATCGAAACTTGGCAAATCATTCGGACTAGCGTAAGTTTCGGACTAAGCGTTTTCGGACTTGATTGGATTCTCCTATTTCATTTTACCTTGTAGTTTTGTAAAAGTTGAATAATTCATTTGAAAAACAATTCTTTTTTACATTTTTTTGTGGATTTTTAAGGCGAGAAAAGCTTACTTTTATATTACAAGTAAAACACTTGAAATCGATGGATTTCTGTAAATATTGTTAATAATGATGTAAGATGATGAAATTGAGAATTTCACTACAAACAAAATCCTGGGTTTAGAGATTGAAAATATCTGAATATTTCGCTGAAACTGTAACTTTTTTTTTTTATAAACATTTCCTCATAAGATAACTTGATTTGGTGAGATCAAAGTGAAATGTATTTTCCTCTCCCATCATGTTTTCTTCCATTCAATATTCAGCGATAAACATCGTATCCCATATTAAAACAAACCTCACAGCATGTAAGTCAAAGTATGATAAAAACTATGGAATGGTGACAAGTTTGGTACTTTAGATACATACGTTAAAATATCTCAAAATAAAAAAAAAAAACAAAATGTGTGCTCAAGAAAACTAAAAACAAAAGGACTAGAAAGTGCAACTTAAAAACAGACTGTGCGAACAAAGTAACTCGTTTCATCTTTCTATAAGAATCTGCTACACGCACATCAAAGAACAAGTGTTTGTTTCATGCACAAGACTGAAAAGGTAATACGTCGCTATTTAACAAACCAAATGAGGTGAAATATATAAAAACTAAAAGGATAAAGCTACAGTTCATTCTGTATTCCCCAACATGTGTTTGACGAAAACATGGAATCCCCAAATTCATGACAAAGTTCAATCCAAGATCCTGCTTTGTACGCCTACAATATTCCCTGAAACACTTAATCCAGGAACTAATATTTCTGGTCCCAGGGAGTTTGGAAAATACGGGCTGTACAGTAGAGAACATCAAAACTATTCATAACAAGCAGAAAATAAACTTGGACACAGACATCAAATTAAAGTAAGGAAAATAGTAATTCAAATTCACTTTATCACTGATAAATGTAAATTTCAATTGACAAACACATACTGTTCTTGTGATCAAAAGCAATTATGAAAAAATTCATCAATGAACATTAAATGCAATTGCATCTGAGCTTTTGCTTTCTATCAATAAAAGATTATATCAAAAACATTATATAAATGTATATTGGATCGATTAATTATCATTGATGGCAAACATCAATAACAATAAAAATTATATCTGTCCCAGAGGTTTATAAAAGGAATGCTTCTTTTATCTGCTTGATCATGAGACATGCCTACAACCTATGAATTACGATTTTGTAGAAAAATAAATGATCAAAGTAGACTATTGAAGAAGAAAACACATGGAATTTGGGTACAAAGAATCAGAATTTGTCTACTACTATTAACTGGCCCAAAAATCTGTTGGCGCATATTGACTCATCATCATCATCATCATCATCATCATCATCATCATCATGTTTTAGATGAGAGTGATTTTGTTGACAATAATGATGATGATGACGATGATAATGATGACAAAGGTATTGTGGTGATTATAGCGATTATTAAATACAATTTAGGACTCTATTAACCTGTATAAATCTGTTACATACCATAACCAGCTACGTCTAGCTAGATCTACGTACATTCTAAGTGATTTACTTATTTAAAATATAATATCCTGTATAATTCTACAATTATTGCTCTATTATAGGAAAAACCATACCTTTGAAAGGCACATAAAATATTCTCTAAGCCATGAAACAATTCTGCAAGAAGTGAGTCAAAATTGTATGTTTAGAAGAAAAGAAAAAAATTTTCCCAAAAAGAATGATGTAGTAAATAGTTGTGAAGACATTCATTTAAAGTGTTTAAAGCAGAAGAAGTAGAAAAAAATGTAAAGGAGAGAGGTAGACAATTATTGCAATGTTTTCATTCGATAAAAGAAAAAAAATATTTGAAAACGATGGAGATGAAATGTCAGCTCATTCGTAAAACAGTGAAAATGGTGAAAAAGTCAAGAAATTCTACTGGAATACTGAAATGCATAAAACATTAAATAAATTATGTAAATGGCTTAAAAATTGCTTGGACGGGTCAAATGACAGATGGATGGATTGGTAGATGGACGGACGGATAGATATTTATAAAAACACTTGATTATCACAATAAAAGTTCCATTTAGAATGCTGAGAATAGTTGCAAAACTATGTCTTTTAGCTATGGAAATTTAGCATTACTGGGATACCATTCATAGTAAAATAACAAAAATTTGTTTATCAGAGATTGGGCAGACTGACTTAGTTCAGTAATGTGCCTCGTCTTTTTTTTTTCATTATTCACAAAACATCTTTGTATGCACAAAATATTTCCCACATTTTAAAAAAATATTTTCCTATGCTAAATTATCACTTAACTCATAGGTTAAAAAAATCTGTCTTTGTGAACGTTAATCATATTATTGACATAAAAAGAAATATAAACTTCTTGTTATTTGGCCAGGTTTGACTTTCGAACAATCTGACTGCAGCTCAAATGTAGCTTTTTCCATGTAATTGAATTTGATTCTTCTCTCCAGCATCTTTCATCCATTGAATGGTTAAGATTATTTGAACAAAGCAACAAAAAAAACAACAAAAAATCAACAATTTGAACTTTATTTGTGTTTTACCTTTCTTTTGATACTTAAACACGAGTACCTGAAGTGAAACCAAAATTTGACTAATTCATGTTTATATCCTCATTTTAAGATGCCCTGATATTAGTACAGATAAAACATTCATGGAAAGAATGTATGGGATTACTTTTATCTGCAGAAAATAAATATTCACATATTTTTGTTTAAAGGGGAAGCTCTCTATTTCAGTCAAAATATGGCTTTACCTTTAGGGCAGAAGTTATGATAAGCTGTTGTACACTCATGCCATACTGTGTGAATTGAATGGTGACAACATTATTAAAAACGGTTGCCAAAAAGCTACTCTAGCAGCATGATATTGAGTCGTCTTTATAAGCCAATGGTGGGTTCAACACTAAGACTGTGAATATTAAAAGAAAAAAGAAAACAAAAACTCCGTATAAGTAAGAGTTTGTGTTCAAATAAAGTGTGTAGGCTCCAAACATGAGTGCACATGATATGTACATATTTAAAATAAACATCATCTGGTTTTTGAGTGATGTTTAGTGATTTAAAATCGACCTGGCTTAATCAAAATTGATCACAGTTAGAGAAATAAACAAAATATTCTTGGAAAATCCTTTTCAAGTTCAACAGTACATTTCTTACTTAATATAAAAACGTATGTGATAGTTTTTTTGGGGGGTTTTTCACTGTAAGGTATTGTTCACAATTAAAAAGAAAGCTCAAGAGACTTCTAAAAGTATTAATATCATTCTATTCTTCCTATCTTTCTCATTTTGTTATCATAAAACATATATATATATCTACTAACCAACCAGTGTGTTTCAACTGGACAAGACAAGGGAATAAAAAAAACAATACATTTGTAATATCACAATATACCCGGGTCTGTCTTGTTATAGGAAATGTAACCAAATGATCCCATTACGTCCTCACACCAACACAACCATTTTACTTGGATTTGTCTTATTATAGGGAAATGTAACCAAATGATCCCATTACGTCCTCACACCAACACAACCATTTTACTGATTTGTCCAATTTCTTTCCTGAGCTGATCCTCTAAGAGCTTGCGTTTCCCTTCCATGACTGTTTTCATATTGCTGATGCTCTCATGGACAGTCGCAAAACCCTCCCGGCATTCACGTTTGAGTCTTGCAATGTCCTCTGTATGTTTGTGGATGGTCTTCTCCATTCTTGTCAACAGTCTTGATTCCAGGGACTAAAAATGATGGTAAAAAAGCAAAAACCATATGAAATATTTTCTCATCTTATCTATAATCCAATTGTAGTTGAATTTTCCACATGAAGTTCATAAGACAATACACAAAATGAAGTTCAAAAGACAATACACAAAATGAAGTTCAAAAGACAATACACAAAATGAAGTTCAAAAGACAATACACAAAATGAAGTTCAAAAGACAATACACAAAATGAAGTTCATAAGACAATACACAAAATGAAGTTCATAAGACAATACACAAAATAAACTTCATAAGACAATACACAAAATGAAGTTCATAAGACAATAAACAAAATGAAGTTCAAAAGACAATACACAAAATGAAGTTCATAAGACAATACACAAAATGAAGTTCATAAGACAATACACAAAATGAAGTTCATAAGATGATACACAAAATGAAGCAAATAATGAGATTAGCACCAGTCGCAGAAGCAAGTTTCCTCATTAGGGTTTTAGCCTTTTAAAACAATAATGACTCTTAAAATCTGATTTTGCAACATATTTTTATCTTTGTATCAGTTTTCTATAAAGTTCAAGCAACAGCCTAGATATTTGAAAAGATTACAAAAAGTTACAAAAACACAGTAAAATAACAGAAATTGAAGGCATAGATGCAAATCATTTATGCTCGATTAAAAACTCAAACTAAACTGTCTTACTGAATGAGCATCATTCATGTAGTTTCTTGACTCCAATAGGGCTTCCTCCAACTTGGTGATACGTGCATTTGTAACATACTGATGCTCATCCATCTTTTTCAGGAGTTTTTCCTGAGGAGAGAAAACAAGAGGAAAAAAAATTGTTTTAATTCAAACTGGGTAAAACGACGATAAAGAGACAAGACTGCCCAATAGCCATAGTTTTAAGCTTATCTCAGTTTTTATAACGTGAGGTGGAACAAGTGAGAATAATCACCACCTGGACAGGATGCTAGTCTGACGCAGTTTGCACCTGCGTCGAGAGGGAATATATGCTTTTCAGGCATCTTTCCTAAGGAACACAATGTGGGACCTAGCATTGCTAGGTTTTGAACCACGAACCTCATGGTCCCAAATCAGGCAGCTTATCCACCAGGCCACTCTAATCCCTTGACTATCTTGGTTCCAGTTTAATAGGTTTGATTCTTGATATAAAGATAATAAGGGGAAATAAACATGATAATATCTAATGGAAACAATTATCTCCTTACATTCAGAAGAAACAGTTTTTCACTCATTTTTTTATCTAAAACCTCCAATCAAACCCAGATCCGAAAAAAAACACATTATAATATCCTCTGATCAAGCTAAAAAGCCAAACACACTAAAAAAAATACGATATTTGAGCGAAATGAAATATCCAGTGAGAGAGTAACCACTCACGGTCACACCTAATCATGTCTGAACAAAATCAATTCCATATCTGTAAAACCCCAATCAGTGGCGTCGGGCGGCTGCGGTTAGGCTGCCGGACAGAGGATCATGAGGTCTCGAGTTTGAATCCTAGCAACGCTAGGTCCGACGGTGTGTTCCTTGGGAAAGACAGTTAACACGCATTTCCCCCCCCCCCCTCTACCCAGGTGCAAATGGGTACAAGTACTAGTTTGGGAGTAAAAACCTGCGTCAGACTAACATCCTGGTCAGAAGGTGATTATTGTCACCTGTTCCGCTTCACGCTATAGAAACTGGGATATGCTCCGACTCTATGGGCATTGAAGGAAGGAAGGAAAGAAAATCCCAATCAAACAAAGGAAACTATGACTTACAACTTCCTACGCATTACATAACAATGTACATAGCTCTATGAGCTATTTGTTCATGCAAACTGGCAAGTCAATAAAGTGGCCCTCAAAATAGCAATCTCCCGATATACAATAAAACAAGAGTCCATTTCTTCTACAGGTCGTTTATAGAAAATTGTTTTCATGAGTTCATTGGCCATAATCGGCCACTTGTCATGCTTTCCACACCACCACTCTCCCAAAATAGTAGGGGTTCTTAATGACTTTTGTTTTCTTAAAGAAAATTCTTTTTTCGCGTTAAGCTAGGAAATTTGGCATAGTGAAACTGCATCCAAGTTAGAAGATTTTAAGAGGGACACACATTCGTAAAGTATATCTTGACCGTTTGTGACGTCATCAAAGATATAATTTGTCATATTTTTATAACCTCTTATTGTCCTTTTCTCTGGGTTATTTTTGGTAAAAGAACAAAGCGTCAGTATCTTCAAAAGGTTGAAGAAGCTTTTTATATCTTAGTGTCAATTTCAACTATTATCCATTTAATATATGATTTTTAAAGTCAATTTTTTAAATGAATTGTGTTGTGTTTCATCATAAACACTGTTCATTTTTCTGCTCAAAACACTTAATTTTTTTCAAAAGGCTTTATACTGAGCTAACATATCAGGTTTTTAATAAAAAAGCATTCCCAGCTTGAATTGACTGTGCTTGACTTTCATGATGCTACAACTACGTCTCCACATGACATCGCAACAGCTCCATTCTATGAAGAATATTTGAAAGAAAGGTTTACCTTCAAGCTGAATATATTTTCTTAGTCACATATAGATCTAGCTCTAGTAGTTTGGATCCCATCATGTCATTAAACGAATATACTCTTTCTTGGTAAGCAAGAACGCATATTATCTTGAATTACTGCCATTGTTGAAGAAATGTTGAGACTCAACGCTTATCCGTTTGACATTACTTATGAAGAAATAACTGCGGAAGGCACAGGACTAAGACAGTATATTATGTTCAAGCATAAAGAAAATGGCATATGCGTATCTAGAACAAAATTGATAGGCACACGATAAGCAGGTCAACAACAAACAACAATAACAAAATTTGAAGCAGATTGTGTCAGTCACGTAAACACGACACGCCCTGTTACGCTTGATGAGCTGAAAGAAAGATTACCGTACGCAGCAGGTGATTTTAGTATCGAAACCGAAATGGGCTTCTTATGTGAAATTACCATTTTACAATCACAGGTAATTCATAGCGTCGAAACAATATCTGTAAAAGCTTGAATTAGGACATGTGCGGAGGTATTACAGGATCGAATGATTATCTGGAAGCTGTGCAGACATGACATGATTTCACGTAATGACAAGGCCTTCCCTTACCTTAACCTGAACATGATCCCTCCAATGTTTTCTATCCCAGGCCGCTCTTCTGGCTTTTGTCCAGCAAGATCATCCCTCTTCATGTCTACTTCTTCACCATTCTGTGCCATATTGTTTTTGGGCTTGATAAAGCCTACTACCACGCAAAATGCATTCTGAGCGTGTATAAAAGAGCCAAAGTATTTGCAACCTCCCACCATCCCCACTAGACATATATCAAAGTAAAAGTATGTCGGTATGGAATGGAATGCAGGAGTACATGCGATTTATCAAGGATCGAATCTTGTCAAATGATGTTTCATAAACAGTCACTGTCAAACTTAACAAACCGGAGCTTTTTTCTGTAGATCAGAAGCCAAAAACGTAGGACATCACGGTCACAAAAATGAAATAAGAGAATAAGAAAGTGTTAAAACATGTCCTTTCTGCGCAAGCAAGAAGAGAAATTTATGAGGGAGCAATGTCGCGTGAAAATGATGGTGTCATGCCCAACAGAAAAATGTGCTTCGGCACAAAGTCTGAAATGAATCATTGCTTGCCATGTTTCTGAATTGGAACCAAAATCTGATGCCGTTTTACCCCGTTGCTTCAACCTGCGACATGCAGAACCTTTCCGATCTCTCAAGGGACATTTTTAGACCATTCATCAGAAAATGTGCTGAGAAAGTTTTGAGGTTTGATATTGTATTGGCCACATATAACAACGAGGGTCTGAAGAGTGAGAAGAGGGGAAAAGGGGTGGAGAAATGCACCTTAAATTAACAGCTGCGACACAGATCCCAAGACACTGGCACATTTCTAAGAGTGGAATCAAACAAATTGTTCAGAAGTGGGTGATCTGAGTCTTTCTTGCAAAATGATCGTCACCTTGGCACAAAGGTCCTTGCCTTCTCGTCCATAGATACCACACACATTTCACCCTGTACTCATGGATTATCATGCTGAGTAAAATATCTATCAAAGCTAGTGATAGCGATGCTGTAGTCCTCGCAACTGCATTTATATGTCAACTGGAAGTCAAAGAGCTTTATATATCATACAAAGGAAAACACACCCATGTCCATGAAGTTGGACGATATTCTAGGATTCCATGCGTTCACAGGATGCGATGTCAATTCTGCGGAAAAGTCAGAAGTCAAAATGAACGGTAGGGAGTGAAAACCAGGGGAGTGACATGATCGTTTGTATTCTGTCTTCTGCAGTTACAGAGATCAATGCAGACACCATGGCATCCATAGAGACATTTGTTGTGCAGCTCTTTGAGCCCTCTCTACAAGCAACATCTGTAATCCAAACCAGGTGTGAAATGCGTTTACACAAACAAAAACATTTGAGATGTTGCCATTAATACAGGATGCATTTTCCACCATGTTCTTCCTCCCAGCTACCCTGATCCAGCTAAATGGGAATGTCAGAAAGATGGTCATAAGTGGAGGTCACTGTTGTTTCAAAACCCTGTTTGTCAAAGGGAAATATCGTATTTACTTATGTAGACATAAACGGAAATGATTGGTGTAAATGCAAGTCAGTGGGTCTTCCATGCATGAGACTGTGTGCTTGTCATGGCAAGTGTAGTGAAGCAGTGCTGTTTCTGGCTTAGCCATCCGTTTTTGTCACAAGGACCTTACAGTAATTCAAAGTACTTACACCACAGACTGTTCTAAAGTTGAAAACTGAACACTAATAAACATAAAAAAGTAGATGAAGGAAGTTGGAGATACTCAGACTTTTAAAGGAACCGTTCTGATACGATTCACTTTGCTCAAGGTTGAAGTAGGAGCTTGCTGGGTTCTAGTGGGGATCAGTAACAGTTACAATACTCTTCTGGTAAGACTTAAACTATTTGAAAGCTTTAAATTCCGAGGAACTGATGTGAATTGATGGAGAGCCATTTCGAACTCGGTCAGTTTGAAAATGAGCAGTTTAATAAATAACCGATTGATTTTTGAGCACATACATTATAATCACAGAATGCCAAGTCATGTAGTATCGTGACACTGTAATATATCAGAAAATATTTTTTTACATATAGTTAATGCGAGTATGCTGTTTATTTATAGACTGTTTCCTTCTGTTGTCACATTTGTCAACATAATATTTGCAATTCCATCAAAGTTTCAGTATGTATCTTTGTTTTTAAATGGATGCCTGCATAACAACATGTAGTGAAAGTTAAGTCTGAAAGTAATACCTACAGTTTAAAGTTTTCTTATCATCTCATACGTTTCACATTGAGTCACTAGTTTCTCTGAGGTCAAACAGCTTACAGATGTGGGTAAAGTTTTCTAATAATAATCACCTTGATAACATCTAAATTGTATTTATTCCGACATCAGGTAGTTGGATGTCATATTGACAACATTTTGTTAGCTGGAATTACGTTTTATCATGTTTAAGTCTATTTAAACACAATGAAGGTAGGATAAATCGCTTCAGCAACCTCTTAAACATATGGTTTCATATATTACATCCCATGGTGAACCAGGATTTTAAATATTTAGCTGGCAGTTTATACTGTATCTGCATTGATTGACCACCATTTTAAATTTTGAAAAAATTACCATAATCTTTAACATATTATGGTGTCCATCCTTTAAATCACACAATGTGTGCATCGTTAAATATGTGCCTACTGTCAGATACGTTTGGCCATTTTTCTCAACATGGTTTCGGGTCTTGTGAGCATGCATGAAAAAGGAGCATTTCCAGAGTTCACATAATGTACGTGGGTGTTTGCACATTCATTCTACTGGCAAGAGGAGAAACCAGAGTTGTAGTTAAATGAGTATTGTGGCAAAACTTGAAGGAATGTTTGAATAACTGTTTAGCAAGATTTTAGTCTTTAGTGCGCAAAGTTTGTCCGTTAAAACTTTGATAAATGAGAACACAATGCTACTGATAAAGATGGGGTTTCTTCTAAAAAATTTGCCCTAATGAATATTTTTCCGTTAAAACTTTGATAAATGAGAATACAATTCTGCTCATAAAGATGGGGTTTCTTCTAAAAAATCTCCCCAATGAATACTTTTCTGTTAAAACAGAAAATATAATGTTTTCAATCGATTTCTGATCCTCCTAAAAATATGATTTGATATTTCACACAACCCCATCGTAGTTCATTTTTTTTTGCGCTAATTTTCTAGACCAGGTTATTTTTATAATCTACCATTTTTAATTTATGCACAATGATATCATAAAGTGTGCGTAGAGCATGTGTCCATCTTTTATATTTCAGAGAATTGCCTTTTCTATTTGTGTGCCAAGTTTTGTACCTTTACGCCCATTTTGCCTTTTTTGGAGTTTACCTAACCCATTGATTCCCAAGGTTTAATTAGGTCATTAACCCTGAACTACTAAGCACAGGAAAGTAACTCCTACAACATAACAACATGGTGTCAGTAAAATATTTCTTGTGCATACACCACTTGAAAAAACCTAATTTTAAATATTCTTTTAGATGCTTGAATAATTTCTCTTTCATTTCATATGACATGCATCCATATTATCTTTGACATTGTTCAGTTCGTTGGAAAATTTACGATTTGATTGTTCAAGTGAAGATAGTGAATTTTCGTTTTGATCTAGATTTAGATCTAACCTGCTATCATTCTCAAACTCAACAAGAGAATCTGATTCACTATTAAAATTTACATCAATTACCTCTGTGCTGCCTTAAACAACTTCATTCCACACGGATTTGAGAAAATGAAACGCCCTTTCACAGCAGGTACACACATGTGTTCTTGTCAAGAAATTTCGTCTGTCTTAAAAAATTAACGGTTCGATAACCAGTAAAGCAATTTAGATTGAGTAGACGAGTACTTTCGTTTTAAAGTACTCTCTACTTCCTGAAAGCAACAGAAGTAACTTATTGATTGTAGTTTCAACATAAATGAGCTCCAACACACACAAATACTTTCGAAATTGGGTTGGGCGCATCTAAGTGCATTGAGAAGCCCGATGTTGGATTTTAGTTGGCGCAATCAGGCGTATTGGGAAGCAATGGATTAAGAGCCCCTACTATTACAACTTTTTGTTTTAAAACTCAGATTTAGAGAAAAAAGTTTACAATTTATTTACAATTTATAACTTACGTTAGCAAGCTCGTGATTTGCTTCATTCTTATCAATTGTGCTGAGCAATCTTTGCTCTGATCTTTCTCTCTCAGCATCCAAGGTGCCTTGGACAGATGTTATGTGAGCTTTCAATTCATCCACCAACTGTTTTGTCTTGGCATCAATCATGGTCACTTGCGAATTGGTATCACCCTCTAGATGTGAGAGTTTCATTCTGCTTTCGTAGCTGCTGCTTCTATGTTACTGTTTAATGTGACCAGCTGAAGAGAGAGATACAAATATGAATGACACAATCTGAACTGCTAGCATCTTCAAAGACATGTTTACCCCATAAAGTAAAAAAAATATTACTGAAAAGGCAATAATGTCCAATACCAAAGGGCAGACCTCGGAGAAAGTGGAAAGAAGATATAAAAGTAACATTAAAGCAAATAAATTTAACTTTTTTGGAAGTAAACAGAAATTGTCAGGACACGGCAGCCTGGAGAAAGATCATCCCGGCATCTGAACCCGATAACCGGAAGGTAGAATGGAAACTGATAGAGAAAGAAAGAAAGAAAGTCTAATAAAAGGCAACAAAGTATGAAAAAAAAAAGCAACATCAGTTATTCCTTGTAAGTGAATACCAAAAACCCTTTCAAAGTCAAAGAGATCAGAAGTTGAGCCCTACATTTTGATTCAACTCACTGCTTAAGAAAAAAACTTGTTGAGACAAAAAATGTGGGAGCCGTTGACATATGGAAGGATAAAGATGTAGAAACGTTGACATATCCATGGACATTTTTAGGAAATGTTTAAAGGCAGAGCTGTTCAGATCTGCTTTTTTTTACACTGGAGAGAGCTCATCATGAATTTAAATGTTTGTTTATTGCTGTTGCATGTGCTTTTCATTGTGATGCTATATGGTTTGTTTGATTGGATTGTAAATTTTTTATTTTTTAAAATCATTTTGCATTTTTGGATTGTATAGCACCATCGAGCATCTTTGGTGGATTTAAGATGCTCTATAAATGAATTATTATTATAATTATTCTTAAATTGAAGGATAAAAATATAGAAATGTTGACATATGGAAGGAAAAATATATAGAAACATTGATATATGAAAGGATAAAAATATAGAAATGTTGACATATGGAAGGATAAAAACATAGACACATCGTTAAAGAAGAAAATCAAAAGCATCTAGATTGAATGGAAGAAAAAATGGAAGTTAATAGTTGTGAATTAATTCTAAAATTATCTTTCAAAGAACATGAGTATTAAATGTCACCTGAGCCTCAAGGCCATGCATTCTGTCCATCATTCTGTTCTGCATTTCTTGTTGTTGATGTGACAGTTGTTTAATGGATTCAAAACAGGATCTGATGTCACCGCTCAACTTTGAAATGGCTGTGTCACATCGCACGATTCGGCCTCGCAGATCAGTAAGAGATTGGACGTGGTGAACTTCCAAATTCTTCACAGCATTGTTAGTGCCAACATGTGCAGTGTCTCTTGATCTTATTGAATTCTCAAGAGTCTTTGATGCATGAGAAAAGAAGGAAGACAACTTTTCATTAGAAAACAATATTACATACAAGAGTCTTTAATGCATGAAAAGAAGACAACTTTTCATTAGAAAACAATACTACACACAAGAGTCTTTGATGCATGAGAAAAGAAGTCAACGTTTCATTAGAAAACAATATTACACACAAGAGTCTTTGATGCATGAGAAAAGAAGGAAGACAACTTTTCATTGGAAAACAATATTACATACAAGAGTCTTTAATGCATGAGAAAAGAAGACAACTTTTCATTAGCAAAACAATATTACACACAAGAGTCTTTGATGCATGAGAAAAGAAAGAAGACAACTTTTCATTGGAAAACAATATTACACACAACAGTCTTTGATGCATGAGAAAAGAAGATAGACAGCTTTTCATTACAAAACGATATTACATACGAGAGTCTTTGATGCATGAGAAAAGAAGGAAGACAACTTTTCATTAGCAAAACAATATTACACAAGAGTCTTTGATGCATGAGAAAAGAAGATGACTTTTCATTAGAAAACAATACTACATGAATAAAATGTTACAATATTACATGAATAAAATGGGGTTTTTTTCCTTACTAGCACGATCATAACAAAATATATATTTAACTTATTACCTGAAGGTCATTCTAACCAAAATATTTGCATTTATATTTGTAACTTTCAGAAACGTTTCTTCCACTGTGAAGAAATGTCTTCAACAGACAGAGGTTGTGTTGACAACACTCAACCATCTAAGAGGGAAAGTTTATATAAAAAGTATCTTACATTAAAAATGAATCTATATTTACATTAAGAGCAGGTGAGAAATAAGATAAATAAATTCAGATAACAGTTTCTCATTTGTCCTTATACAACATGCTTTGAATATTACTCTTTCATGCTTGAATTGTAAACGTAAAGTTGAACTTACAGAAATGTCCCCATTCAGTTTGTTCACGACTGCTGTAATTGTCCGAATATGCTCTTGAAGTAAACCTCTTGCCTGTTTCTCTTCATTCCAAGTGCCCTGAGTGAAGTTTAAGCTATCGATAACATCCTCCTTGATTTTGAACGCTTTGTCGATTAATCCCTGTCATGAAAGAAATAGTACATATCACTTATTATTTCAATCTAGAATTGTAATACAGTGGATCCTTTCTAATCGGGAACCACGTCAGCGATCACAGTTATGATGATGGTCACAACTACGCACATGGTCCCAAACAAATGTGCCGAGGAAGAGAGGGAGAATGAGAGAGAGAGAGAGAGAGAGAGAGAGACGAGGAGAGAGGAGAGATGAGCAGTCAGAGAAGAGAGAGAGAGAGAGAGAGGGAGAGATAGATAGATAGAGAGAGAGAGAGAGAGAGAGAGAGAGAGAGAGAGAGAGAGAGAGAGAGAGAGAGAGAGAGAGAGAGAGAGAGAGAGAGAGAGGGAGAGAGAGAGAGAGAGAGAGAGAGAGAGAGAGAGAGAGAGAGAGAGAGAGAGAGAGAGAGAGAGAGAGAGAGAGAGAGAGAGAGAGAGAGAGAGAGAGAGAGAGAGAGAGAGAGAGAGAGAGAGAGAGAGAGAGGTTGTGATTGGGACTGGCATGGGACCGACAGCGGAAAAACACTGCGAAGCGTCAATGAGGATGGGCGGGTGGGATAAACGTCCAGGCACCGACTTAGAGGTTCTGACCAGGAATTAGTCCCTATTAAATGGTCCTTATTGCTCAATTTCACATAGCTATTTTTAGACATGGTTGAAAGGATATCTTGGCAGAGCCCCACCACGTTTTCTCCATCCCCTCAGTACTATCATTCCACCCCGTCTTCCTGTCGCCACACAGTCTAAAAAACTTGGCTGATCATCGATCACAGCCAGGAGGAATCGAGCAGACATTTATTTGACAGTGGTATCGGTGGCAGCTCTTTTCACTTTTAGTTTGGGATTAGAATGAGAGTAATGTAGTCGAAGATTGGTGTGTTGAAGGCATCAAAATTTTTTAAAATCCTACCAAAACCCCAGAGATCACCTTAGCTGTAGGTATGTGGAAGCTCAACCCCGTAAATGTAGCAATGCTTTCATTTGCTGATGATTTAGTTCTGTTTGGAAAATCAGTCCTACTCACCTCTATGGCAGCGAAACCTGGACCTTAGACAGTAGAGAATACAGTAGAGTACAGGCAGTTGAAATGAAATATCTAAGAAGAGTAGTAGGAAAACTAAAAGAGACAAAATCAGAATTATCACAATAAGAGATCAAACAAAGGCAGATAGCATAAAAACTAAGATATAAACAAATCAATTGAGACAGTTTGGGCATGTAAATAGAATGAATGACAATAGAATAGCTAAATCAGTATACAGTGCTAAAGCCCATGGTAAAAGACCAAATGGCAGAACTCGGAGAAAGTGGGAAGAAGATATAAAAGAGACATTAAAGTATAGAAATTTAACTCTTTTGGAAGGAACAGAAAATGCCAGGATAGGACATCCTGGAGAAATTTAAG
Source organism: Doris montereyensis (assembly GCA_037039925.1). Classification (NCBI taxonomy): domain Eukaryota; kingdom Metazoa; phylum Mollusca; class Gastropoda; order Nudibranchia; family Dorididae; genus Doris; species Doris montereyensis. The sequence continues at coordinate 798,420 of JAXRKP010000011.1, read as the reverse complement.
TTATCAATACTGTTTGAGCATCGAATCTTTGATCAGGAAACCATGATCATGAGCAATCGAGTAATTTTCAAGGCTCACCCAGGCCTACCTGTGGCTACCTGTTTGTTTAATTCTGCATTTTACCACTCACCTTAGGAACCTCAAACTGCTGAGCAAACACCAAAAAATCCCTAGGTCACCTGGAAATCGGGAAACCCAGCTAATTGGGATAATATAATGCACTGTAACTTCCTGATTAGAGAGCTTCCACTGTGTACATTTTCTATTTGCATATATATATAAAAGAATATAAACTGCTGTGAGGCCATTGACAACCAAATAATTTGAGCCTGCTTCAATACTTTTTCAACAATTATCCCCCTTCTTCAATAGTTATTATTACATGATCATATGCTAAATTTCCTGTTGAATTCAACCCCTTGCCATAACTTTCAATATTACTGCATGCACATATAAACCTCAGACCTTCATGAAACTTGTTGCTTATAAAACAAGAACAAATATTTATATCATTTTTTTTATATTCTGCACAGATATTATTGTAAGAGAAAGTTTGTGAGAGTTCTAGTAATGTTTTGCATATATGTCTTTCACACTTTACTCAGGAATTAAATTGACATTTAGATTATAATAAAAGAAAAGCAGTGACTCATGAATGTCCAAAAAATATCTATTGCAGAGAATTACCTGGGTATTTTTCTCCTGCATATAGAGACGATCTTCCAAGTTATCAATACGTGATGGAATGTCATGTCTGACATTATTGACAGCGACAGGGACCGTCACTACCTCTTGTAAATTGCGAGGGCTACCAACAGAAATAGCATTATATTCATGAGTGGTATCATAAGGTGCTCTTAGGATGGAAGATTATTGCCCGCATAGCCATCTAATCAAATGAAGATTCCTGGAAATCTTGAAATCTGGAAGACGAAAAAAATGATTACAATACTTATCTAATTAAACTTTGTGAGTTTGCAATGATCAAGACAACACTGGTTCAAAACCCTTGGCTGGCCCAGGTGTTTTTTCACAACAATGTACTTCACTCTGTTTTCTCATTCGACTCAGGCGTGAATGAGTACCCAGCTATAGGTAAAGGAAAATGTTGTCAGAGTGTTAGTACAAAGCTCCAGTATGAGTAATGGCCAAATCTGTTGAAGAATGGCTGGTCCGTTTCTCCGATGTAGGTAATTCCACAATATCTTCAGCAAAAAGCACAGATGATGTTGCGGGAGGTGCAGCAGAAATGCTCATTGACTGTCAACGTCTTTTAGGGAAATGAATTGCTATGGAATCCTCTATAAAGGGTCATGTCTTGCAATAAGGGCGTTTACAGCGAATGGTATGTGATGATGTGGAGTTAAACGTGACTGTGTACAAAGATATCTGAAGTGGTGCGTGTATTCATATCCTATCGAGATGAGGAGCCTTGCATCTAAAGGACAGGTGTGGACAGACAAGAAAGTCAATTAGAGGTATTAGTGAGAAACACTTATTCTCTTCAGATTTTCTAGATAATGCACATTTTCAGTCATTGTCATGGTTCATTGAAATGTAGTGGTACCAGCTTGCTTTCGCGGTCATCAATGTCTCTCTGATGAGTTATTTAATTACCGGCACCCATTTAACAACTCCGAGTCAATCCGAACGCACCACTTCATTGTACTGCCTAATGATAGACCTATGCCTACTAGCGTGTATGCAGAAAATGTAGGCTAAACGACAATCACAATTCAATTGGGTTGCATTGGACAGTGCAGGCTAATGTATGATGATTTTTTTCGTAATGCCATCTGTTAACACGATGTGTATTAGCTTGAAGTCAACACTAGGCCTAACCTTCATAAGCCTACAGTAAGCCCCCCCCCCCCCCATGCTTCAATATCGCCAAGAATTAGGTCTGTTAGTACTACATACATCATGTGTGTTACAAACACTGTTATACTGCCAATGTTGCGTTGGTTCCAAAGTTGGTGGTATTAAGGGATTTGGCTACACACATTTAATTTAGTCCTCCTTTAATCAGACAAGTTTCTTTTCAAGGATGATACAAGTATGCAAGAGTCAGGAGAAATTTGCAATTCCACCAACAAGGATGTTTCCGTGAGTGTTTTAAAAAAGATCATTTAATGGATGGAACATTGTGATATTTCTTTTTCAAATGACTTATTTACTTAATCATGTATGAAATTTACCATTCAAACCACCGTTGTAGATGCCCCTAAAGCATGGGATAATTTTGTGCTTGCTTTTTTTTTCTCTTTCTACTATTGTACAGAAGACAAAGAAGAAATATATTTCTTTAGAATTCATTTCAAAATTCAAAATAAAATATTCAAGAATGCGGTTATCCTTTCTCTTCCTCTATAATCTTCAGCCCACATTTTGGTAAAATAATTAATAATTAAATATATCCTGATCTAGATTCCGGGCCTCTCTTTATCAAAAACATATTAACCCTGGTAAGATTATGACCGGTAAATGCCAGTTTGTTACAGCCTAGGATTTACTGTTTACCTGCCACAAACCCCTCTCATTGCGATGCCCGGCATTTGCTGGGAAGGAAGGATAGGTCAAGAAAGGCCTGAATATTCCTCCTTCTTGTTACCCTCTTACTGTCTTCCGTTCATCCTCTTTTAAAATAATGCTGTCTGCTTGGTTAACCATTTACTAAACAGGAAGAACTCTAAGGACATGTTCAGGCTCATAAGCTTACATCCAAAAGGCCTTCGGTTGAGTCTATTTCTGAAGGGGTGTGTCCATCATTATCTTTGCCTTGGACAACTAAAAGGGACGATGCTAACAGCTGTACTTTGCATGAAGTAGGTTTGATATACAACTTTCATTTATTGGTCACCCCTATTGTAAAATGGAATGATCCTACAAGCCCATTGCCAGAGAGGTGTAAATGTGCGCTGGTCTATTTTGAGAGTGTGTGTGATTGAGCTGATAATAAGAATGTGTGTTTGCACAGATACGTAATTGGTCTTGTTGTTTCCTACTAAATTGAAAAGAATAAAATCATCCTAGATTGGCTTGATTTGGGTGAGATCAGATGGTCGCCATGCGACTGAAATCAAAAGATTGGTGATGGCCTGGTCAGAAGTCACACTTCCCAGTGAACTCATAAAACTTTGGGGGCAGCCTTGCACCGGTGGAAATGACTGTCAGCGAACCAACTAGCGTGTGGCAGCCACTGCGCTGGCTGCACAAGCCGTTTTTCTAATGTTAAAGACTTTTTGCAAAAAGTGGAAAGCATTAGGCCTATATTGCTAAGTTTTGATGAAAACATGGGCGCTAAATTTCCGATTTTTCTGGCATAAATCATTAGACAATCCTCTTATTCATAGGCTCAAAATATTGGGGTTGACAAAAACATATATAGAGCTAGATCTAGATCAAGTAGATCTAGATTGATCTGATCTAGATCTAGATATTATAAAACAGATTGGCAAAACTTTTCTCATGATCTGTTCTCATTGCTAGCTCGATGCACTTGAGAAGATCTGTTTGCTTTATTTCTAAACCTTGCTTTGAATTCGGCCCTAACATATTGATGATCTACTGGCGTCCACTTGAACGTACCAATAATGAAATATTATATTCGTGTCAAGTCTTTGATCAGACCAAGACCAAACCGCACTGACACTGACATGTCTCGCGGGTCTCGATACAGATGCAATAATCAATTTAAAAGATGAGGACAAATGACGTATAGAAAAAATATATTGAAAGATACAAATCAAGCAACTTCTCACATTGTTTTGGAGATGAGTGATCGAGACCAGCTCTTTTTCGTGACAATCCAATCTTGTTCTAGTTTATATAGTAATGTTGCTAGATTACGCAGCCATTTGTAAACATTCTTAGTAGTGTAGATCTTCGCGAGATTTTGCGCGATTTCAAAAAATAGTCTAAATGTATCACCACACCATATCAACTTTCAATTTTCCTCGGAGCCAGATTTTGTCGACTGAAAGCAAATTAAATACATGTAATGTATTCTGGTCCGTATTTTTCATGAACAATTAACACAAGACGTAACTTAAAGACAGTTCACATGAAATCTGTTCCTGCACAAATCAAAAACCCATGGTGCAAAAGAAAAACCCACATCGGATTGTGATGCGTGTTTTTCCTAGACAGACGTCCATTTTATTCAGAGACACTGGCATTGTCCCTATGAGATTAGACATTAATTTGCAAAGCTTTGTCTAACGTGAAATCTCATTGCAAAATTGAATTCATTAACTAAAATCTAATGACGGTCGAACGTGCTCACGCGCAAGTTTAAGCATTATGTAAGATGTGTTATATCCCAAGTGGTTCTTTTAAGTGTAGATATAACTACATGTATTTTTCCAACCCTTGGTCATTCTTCGTTTTTTTAATCTCTCTCTCTCTCTCTCTCTCTCTCTCTCTCTCTCTCTCTCTCTCTCTCTCTCTCTCTCTCTCTCTCTCTCTCTCTCTCTCTCCTCCCTCCCTCCCTCCCTCCCTCCTCTCCCTCCCTCTCCTCTCTCTCTCTCTCTCTCTCTCTCTCTCTCTCTCTCTCTCTCTCTCTCTCTCTCTCTCTCTCTCTCTCTCTCTCTCTCTCTCTCTCTCTCTCTCTCTCTCTCTCTCTCTCTCTCTCTCTCTCTCTCTCTCTCTCTCTCTCTCTCTCTCTCTCTCTCTCTCTCTCTCTCTCTCTCTCTCTCTCTCTCTCTCTCTCTCTCTCTCTCTCTCTCTCTCTCTCTCTCTTCTCTCTCTAATTTCTCTCTCTCTCTCTCTCTCTCTCTCTCTCTCTCTCTCTCTCTCTCTCTCTCTCATTCACTCTTTCTCCTTATTTTCTCCCATATCTTCTCTTTCACGATATGCCAACTTCTTGCAAGTAATTTATCTATTGATCTATCTATGTATCTGTATATGTATGTAACTATGTAGGTATATATGTATGTATGTATGTATGTATGTATGTATGTATGTATCCATACGCAAGTATGTATCATGTATTTGTCTATCTATTCATCTATACATTTATATACCTATATGCCTGTCTATATAACCATCTATCCATCTCTATCTATCTATCTATCTATCTACATATCTATCTATCTATCTATCTATCTATCTATCTATCTATCTATCTATCTATCTATCTATCTATCTATCTATCTATCTATCTATATATATATATATATATATATATATATTTATATATATATATATATATATATATCCATCTATATATATATATATATATATATATATATATATATATATATATATATATATATATATATATTTATCTATCTATCTATCCTGAGAAAGGGAGATACAAATGAATGAATATGAGAATGAAAAATGAATAATATAATATACATGTAATACCAAAGAGAATAAGTGTACCCTCTTAAGACAACAACAATATTATCAACACACACACACACACACACACACACACACACACACCATTCCATTTACAACACTAGTAGAATTCATTTATGCATCCGAATTATTATGCCACATCGTATCGAGAGACTATTTCCATTCTCTCTATAATGTGTATAATCTGCACGGAAACTAATCACTGAATTAACATGTATTATATATAATTACATGAACCAGTAAACCATATCATCTATCGAACTCTTTATTTACGTCTATTCAGTCTTGAGACTCTCTACTAAATATCAACAAGCCAAACTGAAAATAGGAACAAGGCTTTTGGAGAAGGATGATACTCCTAAATATCTTGGAGCAACCTTTGACCAAAGATTGACCTGGAGACCACATGTGGAAAAAACGCAAGAGAAAGCAATAAAAAGCAGTGCACTACTGAAAAAACTGGCAGGAACAGAATGGGGATCAAACCAATCAGTCTTCAAGAAGGCCCACACAGCATATATGTCCGCCCACTTCTAGAATATATGGGATAGCAGCATGGGGAACCACAGCAGCATGAGGAACCACAGCAGCACGGGGAACCACAGCAACATGGGGAACCACAGCAGCATCAAACTTACAAAAGGCCAGAGTGGTTCAAAATCAAAGCCCATGATAATAACAGGAGTAATGCGAACAATACCGATCACACCTATCGCGGCAATGGAATCACAAACAGGCATCCAAACCTTGGAAGACAGGACAAACACAAAAAACGTTGATCCAGTGTGCTAAAATAAAAAGACTAAAAGAGCACCCATTAAACCACAAGATGAATAAACCAGTAGAAAAAGACTGAAAAGAAGTAACTTTATAGAGAAATCAAGGCAGTTGAGGCGAGAATTATCAATCTCACAGATAGATGAAGAACCTCGAAACATGCTTGCTGCATGTTCTGCTTGGAAGTATGGTCGACATCCCAGAAATTCGAGATACCATAGAAGGAATAACAACCAAAATGTAAGAATCACCAGAGACCATCAAACACAAAGCAAACAAAGCCATTACAGAGCTCTATCCCCCACAAGAATGGATTAAAGTATACACTGATGGATCTGCCAAAGATGCAATAAAAAAAATGCAGGCTATGGAATTTTCATAGTCTGGCCAGATCGAAATCAAACTAAATAGTCTATTGCATCAGGCAAGATTTGCACAAACTATAAGCAGAAGTAGTTGCTATTGAGAAGCCCCAAGACTACTGTTAGACACAATTGACATCTCACAAAAGGTGGTCTTTTTCACGGATGCCAAATCCGTGCTACAGGCATTAAATACAACGAATGAAAGCCAGTTAAATCATCTTTCACTACTTATGTCAGTCAACAAGAGGACCATTTTACAATGGATACCTGGACACTGTCGAATTGATGGGAATGAGCGTGCAGATGAACTCGTAAAAAAGGTTCGAGTATACCCCAGGAGTCTCTGCCATTGATTTTCGAGGAAGAGAAGACAATCATCAGGGTAGCTGTCTGCAATGAATTGAATTGGTTAAGATCTCATTTCCTTCTAAGTGGTCGAGAATGTGTTTGTATCTGGTGTATTTTGAAGGTGATTGATGTTTAAGAGATATGCCTGTTGTTTTCGGACGATTTTTGCTTTCCTTTTTGAACAAACTCGATATGTTTGTTTTTAACGACACATTCGGCAGAACGTTGAGATATTAGACAAAGGCTTGGTGCAATATCTTCAGCACATTCCCTCAGGATGTCGTTTGGAATATTGTCGGGTACTGTGGCTTTGAATACTGTGTTAATATTTTTTTGAAGTTTGTTTTTCACTCCGACTCCTTGATGTTTATGTTCGGGATGGTATATTCAAATATAATGCCAACTTGGGGCATATATGTGATGAATTCACACCAGCTGAAATAGAGACATGTGGTTCTGTGGCGAAAAGTGATACGAATTGTTTCTAAAAGAATATTTTGCTTTTTGTTGGGTATCGTTGTAAAGGATACCATAATTGTCTTTTAGCAGTGCAACGCTAATGCTTTCTTGTCGTTTGCATTTGACATACCTCCAGAAAGGCTTTGCGTTCTTTCTGTATGTATAGTTTTGTAAATTTCTTTATATTTTGTCTCTTTGGATAAAAAAAAGTAATCCCAAGAATGTCTATAAATGTATGATTAATTCTTTGGTTTGATCTGTTACGAGTAAAGCATGGTCTTAACAGTCTTGGTTTCTCTTTGATCTAAAAAGGCACGGCAGTGGATGGGTTCTTATAATTTAAAAAAGGGGGATGTGAACACGAACAAGAGTCAGTAAAATTAATTCAGGAAATATGTGATACATTGCAAACGTTTATGATTTTAGTATGACCACGGAAAAAGCCGGAGTAGGCCGAGGAAAGCCGATGCTTGCCTTTGTTGACAAGTTGCACCATCCCGCCATGCACCGCGAAACTTGAAACATCATTTAACTTTTGAGCGGTGCGGCGGAAAACAACTTGGGTTTTACTTTTACGCCTGTTGTCATTCATAGTGAGTGGAGTCATCGTGGTGTAGTAAAAGTGATTTTATCTTGCTTTGGTTCATTTTAGACTTCATCTATGGGAATACTTTATATTGTTACTTGATCATAAGTGTTTTCGATACATTATTAATCAAATTATGACACCAAGTGTTAGTTTAGTGCTGTATTATAATTTAATTTCAATACGTAGATTTTGGATTCTAGTCTTATTTGCGTCAGGTGACAGATGTAATTAGGGCCTGTTAGATATCTTCTGTCAATGTTTCTCCTGTGTCAACCTAAGATTTGGCAGTGTTGGGGAAAATAAAGTAGCTTAGATCTAGATCTAACTCTTGATATTTTCTTAAACTTTTACTTCACTTATATCTATCGGAAGCTGATCTTTTCGATCAGATTTGTAAGATCTTGGCGTTGGTATAAAGTCCTCAATCTCGTTTAGGCTAGTCTACATTTCTAGTCCTATAACCCTAGGTCTAACTAAAAGAGATATAGAAATGTAGAGATCTACCTAAATCTTATTAATTTATAAATAATTTTAATAAATGGGAAGGAGTGTGTTTCGATTGTCTATTTTAGAATGTTTATGAACTTAAGAGATCTAGATCCAGATGCTAATGAAAAAAGACTAAGTTACAGTGCCAAGCCAAAAGTCAGTCCCAACATAAATAAAATAAAATTGAAGAGTCAGATCGTGTGGTCTTAGAATTATCTTCTTGAACGAGATAATATTGAAATATTAAATGCTCGATCTACCTTTTTTTTAAAACATTGGGGAGGGGGTGTGGCAGGATCTGGACAAGGTATAATTATAATAGGAGAGCAAATAAATGAGCTTCTACCAGAAGTCAGTCCCAACATGAACAAAATAAAATAAAACTGAAGAGTCAGATGTGTGGTCTTAGATTTATCTTCTTAAACGAGATAATATTGAAACATTAAATACTCGATCTAGAGTTTTTTTAAAACATTGGGAAGGGGGAGGGGGGTGTGGCAGGGATCTGGACAAGTTAAGGAGAGCAAATAAATGACCCTCTAGATGATCTGGTATGATATGGAGTTAAGATTGCAGCCTATACTAGGCTATAGGCTAGATCTAGTAAGTGAGGGATTAAAATTGTGTAATGTTGAACCAGAATTATTCAATGTTGTATTCAACTTTAGTTGTCTTCTTTCGAGTCTTAAATGAAAGGAAAATTGGTCTTAAAAAGTTGAGCCAACAAAACCCAAACAAGTTTAAAATGAAATAGATAGATCTAGATGAAAAGGTATATGATGATCTATGTTGTATAGATATCTTTTCTCTTTATTCTTAATTTCCCCATTTCATCCTTTTCAAGTGGAATTCAATGGTTAATTGAATACATTGGAAAGAAAAGTGTTTTAGCCGTTGCTTCTTGCCTAGGGGTTTGTTCCTGTCAGCATTTTTCATTTATTTTGCCTGCCTTGGAAAATACTACCATCATGGATGCTGAAGCGCAACAGACTGAGCACAAGCCTCATTACAGAAGTAAGTACAAAAGCGCCATTATAACACAGTGCATTTAAAGTTGTTAATTTTCTTTACTATCTAAACATTCACTCTTGTTCCTAATCATTTGTACCAAACAACTATGTTGTTCACAAATTTCATAGATTTTTTTATCAATTTACAGAGCATCTTGATTTGTAGCACATGACACTTTGTTGAAATGTTATACTGCAGTATGATTTAATATACACGCTGTGACAGATCTATATAAAAACAAACACAGAAGTTATGTCTGTTGTGTTTTGCTAACTTTGCAGCTCTGGATGATACTCGGCTTACAGCCGATGAAATGGATGAGCAGAGAAAAAGGAATATAGCTTATGAGTATCTCTGTCATCTTGAAGAGGCTAAAATGTAAGTTCATGTATTGAATTATGTTTGTGTTGTGCTGTTTTGAACCTTCATTTCTGTTTATTTTAAATTTGTCTTTTTTCTTTTACTGTCAAATGCTGAAGAATGTGTCACATGTGATGAACTGAATTTTATTTATATTGAATTGTCACTGTCTTCACCATTACAGTACACCTTGAATTTACCAAGCTGCAGTAGAGTGCATGTCTTATTCATTTATATTTTTCTGGTCCTTTACATTATTCATTGTCCTTTTCGTCAGTGGTTTGTCTGTGAAGAAAATTGCCTTCCGACATCATAGTTGGCTTTTCAGTTTGCTAAAAATTTTTACTTTAGATTCAAAGCTGTCTCTCAGAGTAGTCTGTTTTTCTTGTCGGTTAGACGATATTGCACACAAAAACAAATTCCCTTTACAATTACAACCATTGGGGGAAAATGTTAATCCACAAAACAAACTATTCTTGAGCCTCAAATATAATAGAGTTGACATGCAGATCAATATTGTAATAAAAGCAATCAAAGTCATAATATAGGCTTCATGTACTGTCATACAAGAGAACTCTGTACCTTTTATATTTGTGTAATAATATTGAATGACATTTATATAGCGTATATCTGACTGAGTCAGAGATGATTTTATCTGAATTGTAAAAATCTTAAAACCTATCTTGGCCATTCCGCAAACTTTGTATTGATATCATATAGCTTTCATATATTTTGCTGCTAGCTATGTCCATTCATCATCGAACTTCAAGCCTATTATAATGAGCTTCTAAGGCTTATTGCTATGAGAAGCTGTCAAGGGGGTTGTTGGCGGGTGCAGCTGGTAGGTCCTACCTCTTTCTTTTCACTCTCCTTTACTTCTAAGCTTTTATCTTGTTGTTTTGTCTTACTTCACCCTTAGATTACCGCATATGGTGGACGGGGTAAATTTCGATGAAACAAACAAAAGCTGTTTTGTGAATCCATGAATTGTGTGGGCGGTTGATGGGTGCTACTGGTTGGCCCTACTTCTTTTCTTTCACTCTTTTACCTTTTATCTTTTATGTAAAAGTCACCGTCAGTTTTTAGAAAAAGCATACTTTCTTAAAAGAAAAAATTGCATATTTTATTAAGGCTGTATATGCATCCTGTGTGTGAAGAAGTTTTGTGTGTGTCTGTGGAATATGAATTCATGACAGTATTTACTGTTAAACGACTTTCTTCTTCTTGTTTGCATTGTCAGTTTTTCTTGTCATAAATTACACACATTCATGTAGCTTGATACAGTATGAAATTCATATTGTGTATCATATGTAAGACATGTATTTAACGTATTTGTTTCTTAAAATATGTAATGTGCCTAGAGCCTTACCCTTGTAGTGTGCAATAGAAAATAGAAATGATTATTATTATTATCTTTTATGTAACTGTTTCCTTTGAAGTCGCCCAGAGATCTCTGCATACTGGATGGGTAAATTCCATAAAATTGTAGGGTAAAGTTTACATTCTTGATTTTTCAAATAAAAAGAAGATAGATTTAAATAAATAAAGATATCAATGTTTGGAAAACCTAACAAAGAAATAACTAATTGCATTGATATAAAAAATATTTGAAATCAAACAATGTTGTCCCTGATTGTTCTTCTTATATACCTATAGACAGGAGGGAAAAAATCCCCAACCCAAAAGCACATCAACTCACAAACTCAGTCAAATGTTGAGTACATGCATGTATCTACCCCAACCCCTAACTGAATAAAATAAAACAAGATGCACCAAAGAAAGAGTTTGGGGTGAAAGAGAATCCTTACAAAAACGGAATCATCGTCCACTTTCACTGGTAGTCCAGTGGTAATGGTGGGCTAGCATTTTAATTCATCCCCTGATTGGCATACATGTGTTACTCTCGCGCTGTGTGATCTTTCCTATAATAGTCTTGTTGTGTCTGTTTAGATGTGTTTTAACAGCCGGTGTGTTAAGATGTGTTTTAACAGCCGCTCGACCGGTAGTATCGGCTGGTAAAACCCAGGATGTGTTGTATTTGATTGTCGTCTGCTAGGGTGTGAGGCGTTAAGATTGATGACGTAGTGCGATCTCGTTTTAAAGAAAACCAGCCTCACAGGTGGTTGGATGTGATCACTCTCCATCCCCATCCCGCCTATCCATGCATGCACTTACTTAAATGACCTTTACCCACCATTTTCGACGTATCATATATATATATATATATATATATATATATATATATATATATATATATATATATATATATATATATAGCTTTTGGTTGAAGAAAGTCTCTGTTCATTCTTCAACGGCAACTTACTAACCTTGACTTGAACTCAGCGGAATAGAGAGGTGGTGATTAATGTAATGTACCGTACGGCTTTTTTTGGAGGGTCCATATAATTACGTTGAATTAGACGTGCTAGTGTGAATGTGAGCGTGCTAGTGTGAATGTGAGTGTGTGTCTGTCTAGTCTGGGTAGTTGGCACACATGCTGCAGCTAGGCCATTCTTTCATTTTACGCTTTTTTTTACCTTTGATCTTGCTGTTTCCTCCGTAATTTACCATGAGATCACCGCGTACAGTGGACGGGTACATTTTACAAAAATTAAAAAAGAAAAATAACGACCTAAGCAAAACTGTCTAGTAGTCTATGTGTTTAAGTACTATGTATTAGTGCTCTTCATGTTTATGAACTCTTTTATTCTCAACGTTCAACTCGTCAGTACGATCGGCCTACTAAACAAATGCGACCAAGAATCGCTGTTAGATAGGAACACCATCGTCGGTGTATTAAGTCATCTCAATGGGGACCGCCCTCTGCTTGGGGCATCGTCTTCTTGTTACCAAAAAACAGCCCCCACCCTCCCCTCCCTCATTGTGGCGGGTGGTGCTGCTTGCTGGTAGGTCCCACTCTTTTCCTTTCACTCTATCACTTAACTTTCTTCTTGCTAGTTCCTTTCCTCTTAATTCAGTCTGGGACCATTGCATAAATATCGTGAACAGGGTAAATTTCAAGGAAACAAACCAACGAATTCCCCGCCTCTCTGCCTTGTCTCAAGTAAAAATCCCCACGGAATCACAAGGAAACAAACAAGACAAAAGACACGAGTTCGTCTCTGGAGGATCGCTGTTTACAGTGGCTGTTTAAACTTAAAACTCTTCTCTCTCTCTCTCTCTCTCTCTCTCTCTCTCTCTCTCTCTCTCTCTCTCTCTCTCTCTCTCTCTCTCTCTCTCTCTCTCTCTCTCTCTCTCTTTCTCTCTCTCTCTCTCTCTCTCTCTCTCTCTCTCTCTCTCTCTCTTTCCCTCTCTCTCTCTCTCTCTCTCTTTCCCTCTCTCTCTCTCTCTCTCTCTCTCTCTCTCTCTCTCTCTCTCTCTCTCTCTCTCTCTCTCTCTCTCTCTCTCTCTCTCTCTCTCTCTCTCTCCGAAGGAGATGATGTATTGATTGGTTCCCGGTGTTGATTTTTGGTGTGTTTCATCCTGTTTGTTTGTTTGTCTTTCCCCTCTGTGGAAATGGCAAAGTTTAGCCGTGGTGATTGGGGTTGCAAACGACTTTTGGCAGGAAACTATGTCCTCGGTCAATAGAGAGGAAGAGTTGAAAAGAAAAGATAAGAGACAACAACAAAAAACGAGGAAGAAAAAAGTCATACTCCGCTGTCCCGTCCAAAGCGCGCCGTATTTGCCGGTGACCTGACACTGTGTCAACGTTTGAGATCCCCGCGCCCCCGCACGAGACAATTCTGTGCAAGGACGTCATTTTCTCGCCTGGCATTGATATGTGCCGGTCAAACTATCTCTCCTCCCCCCCAACTCCTCTGCCATTAGACGGGGCTGTCATTGCTTTTGTTGGAATGTCTATTGTCATCCTTTGGATGTGCCTCTGCGATTGAGCAACGCTCTCATGCTAGACCGAATCAAGGTCACGTGCCCTACTACTGTACTATCATCATCCTATTGAGTCAACACCTGAGCAACTTTTGGCGAACAGCGCGCACGCTCATTCGATGCGTTCGAGCTCAAGTGAGTGTGGACCGCTGTTACTGTTCAGGAATGCACACTTGGTTTTCACTCGCGGCCGGCGGACATTCGCAGTATGCGGAGAACAGGACAAACAAGCCCAAAACGCTTTCACGCCATAGCACTGCGCGTCGTAGTTTATTCGTGCGCCTTGTTCGCCCAACAAAATGCTCAAGTGTGGACCGAGCATAAGATTAAGAAGATGTTTTGCAGCCCAGGCTGTAATGTTTTTGTCATGGGGGGGATGTCGACATTACGTCTAGTGGAGTCCTCGGGTACCATGGTTCTAATCGTTGCTCCTGTCTGTATGGGACTGTATATTAGTTTCTGTCTGATCTTGTTTTTGGCTGTCACGCAAGTCTTCTTCTTTCTTGGTCTTTGTTGGCATCACACGCCTCTTAAGCACTACATGTCGCACACGCATAATAGTGTATTCTTTCTCCGAACTGGAACGACAAGTCGTGTGTATAGCACGTACATAATAGGTATCGTGTTGCTTTAACTTTAAGCCTATCAGGTTGCGTTAAGCCCACAGCGAGGTCCCCTTCACGACATAATAACATACATTTTATGGTCGATCGTGTTTTTGTTGTTGTTGTGTTGTTACTATTGAATATGCTCGTAGCACATGTTGAAGCTGCCTTTTGATTAAATGCCTTCCCTTCAGAAAGGCGTGTGTGTGTGTGTGTGTGTGTGTCTGCCCAAGTTTGATTCGGCCTATTTCATTTATTTTTGTTAGTCCTCTCTTTGCTCACACATTTTATTCCCTTACCCTTTTCGTCTATCTTTCACCCACCTTACTTGGGCGGAGTCAATTTCAATAACACATCTTGCTGTTTCTTCTTAATTGGGCGGTTGCATGTGCTACTGGTAGGTCCTACCTCTTTCATTTCACCCTTTTACTTATTTTCATCTTGCTGTTTCCTATTCACCTTGAGATCACCACAAGTGGTGTACGGGGTAAATTGCAATCGAATATATAAAATCTTAATTCACCCCGGGGTCACTGCATATGGTTGACGTGGTACACTTAAATAGAACAAAAACAACCCCCAAATCTCTCTCTCTCTCTCTCTCTCTCTCTCTCTTTCTCTCTCTCTCTCTTTCTCTCTCTCTCTCTCTCTCTCTCTCTCTCTCTCTCTCTCTCTCTCTCTCTCTCTCTCTCTCTCTCTCTCTCTCCTCTCTCTCTCGCACACACAGCACCTTTTCAACACTGTGGCTTTACTTTGTGATATCGGACGCTTTTCAATGTTACAACTTTACATGTTGTACTTTTCAAGATTATATTTAGGCAGGCTGTACTTCCTCATCCCTTTCTTCTTCTTCTTCTTCTTCTTCTTCTTCTTCTTCTTCTTCTTCTTCTTCTTCTTCTTCTTCTTCTTCTTCTTCTCCTTCTTCTCCTCCTCCTCATTCTCATTCCACTTCTTCTTTTCATTGTCATCACACCATATATTCTTCTTCTATTAGTACTATTGCTCATGCTGCTACTACCTCTACCTGTACCAGCCCACTACAGTAGGCCTACAATTACATGTTATATTTGTAGCTTTTATTATCACTACTCAAACGCGTAGATATGGTGTATTATTCTGAACCACAAATGAACAATTCATGAAATCGTGACTATGAGTCAGGACTCTTTCCCTGTTACTCTTCCTTTGTTTTGCTGTCGAACGAGTAATGAAGTAAAAAAAGAAAAGAAAAGTATAATGTATTGTGTGGTATTGGGACATTTTAACTGGTCGTGTCATGGTTCCCTATTATAATATGCATACCATTACAACTGCTTTTATAACAATCAGGTGACATGTATTATGAGTGACGTAGTTTAAGGCGGCGGCGTTCTTATCTGAAGCAGCTCTTAACTTGGCTGGGCTGGGAATTCAGTCTTCCCACTCTTCAATTTCGTTTTCTATCTTTCTTTCTCCTTTTTTTCCTCTCCTGTCTTTCTCCCACTCGGTGAACGTGAGATCGAGCTGTGAAACACATCCTGCTTTATAACATAAAATGTATTATTGTGGGGGTTTTGTTTTCTTCTACTTGGATTTGTCTTCATTAACATGGCTTTTTGAAATAGAAAACCAGCAAGGGGACTAACTAACAAGCAAGAGTTCTGTGAGGTATTTGCGTTTTTACATTACGCCCAGCTACGTCAAGTCAACGTCCTACTGTCTTCTTCCTCCTCCTCCTCCTCCCACCACCACCCCCTCCTACTCAATGTGCTTTTCCTTTAAGGTGTCTTTGGCACGAAATGGCTTGGTGTCAATATGATGTTCCCCAGCTTATGTGACGCAAACAAACAAACAAGCCAGCCAGAAACATCCCCAACGCCAAGGCTCAAACGCTATGTTCTAACTCTAACACTTGGCAAGTACGCGATACGATCTGCATGCTCTTGTTTGTCACGTGACGTGCCTAGATTCCACACAACACTGTTTTCATCACAGTGATTTCTAAAAATAATAATTTATCTTAATGCCTTGCCTTGCCCTATATTATTCCATGTATAAAACAAGAGGGTTCACGAGAATGTCCTATTATATTTGTTTTCTTCAAATATTGATTATTACAATATTATTAATAATTATGTATGCTTTTAGTCTCAGCAAACAAATCTATTGGGGATAAATGAGTCTCGGACCTTTCTTGAATCGATAACAAGCGTCGTTATGTAAACATCTGTCGTCAGATGTTTTATTTATGTTGTGAAATGTTTTGAAACTACTGCACCCAACGTTAGTAGCAGTAGTCAGTAGTTGGCTGGGCTGTTGACGGGACTTGCTGGTTTGCTGGTAGGTCGTAGTTCTTTCCTTTTACATTTTTTCTCCCATCGAATTTCATCTTGCTGTTCCCTCTATTTATACCATCAGATCACCGCATATGGTGGACTTGGTACGTTTCAATTGGGGGGGGGGGGGGCTACGGATTAATCTGAGTAAACTCACACGAACTTTCTTCTCACGACAGCGATTTTGTTTTGTTTTATAAATTATAGTTGTAAAGAGAGAAAATGAAATATGCACTTGGCCCCTTTCCGTGCCCGATTTCACTTTGGGTCGAGGCCTGTCGTTTTGACTCACTCCTGCTTCCACCGCTCATGTCCCCGTTTCATCGTGTTTTTTGTTTTGTTTTGGTGCGCTTATGATATGGAGCAAGCGATACACTCAGGTCACGTGAAAACATACTTTAGCCATGTATGTAAAGCTTGTCTCGGCGATTCGCGCCTTTGCAGGGACGAATCCTGTATGAAACAGGGTTTGAAGGGGTGACGCCCTGCGTATTTGGCTGTTAGAGAGAGAGGAGGGGGTGAAGGGGTAGCCGTAGTGGTTGCTTTGCTCATGATGAGATGGCTGCAATGTCTCTACGCCTCTGCCACTACACAAATACAGCCTAACATGTCACACTATTGCATAGCCCCCGATGTGCATTCAGTTTGCTTGCTATTTTGGGGCTGTTTGGAATTGTGTGTGTGTGTGTGTGTGTCAGATCAAAGCACGGTGCATGCCTGAATGAATGCCTTGCCATGGTCGTCATTTTGGCCCAAAAAGTATTGGATTATTAGGCCATGGCTTGCCTTTGTACCCCAAAAATCCTATTCGCGCCAACCGCTCAAATCTCCGGGTTATTTTCGTAAGTTTGGGTTTTATTTAATTTTTGTATCAACATTTACATGATTTCCTGCTCGTGGGTGGGCGTTTGGTGGCATGCACTGGTTGATCATATTTCTTTCCTTTAAACTTATCTTTCATCTTCTCGTTTCCTCTTAATAAGTTCACACTGAGATCACCGCATATTATGATGGACGTGGGTACATTTCAGGGAACCAATCAAATCTAGTCGCGGCCGTCTTTGAAAAAAAATTCCTTACGCCTTGATAACAGAGGGCGGCTGGCGGAAGTTGCTGGTAGGTCCTACTTCTTTCCTTTCACTCTGTCACTTATCTTCTTTCTTCCTTCTTCCTCTCACCTCTCCCTGAGATCACCGCATACGGTGGACATGTACAATGTAAATAAATAAATCAAAACACGTTTGTATGTATGTAGCATACATTAATTTTAGTTTCATTTGCCATGTTGACTCAGTTAAGTGTAGACTGAACACGTAATTTGCTCTCACTTTACAAGTCAGAGAATGGAGAAAGTGTGAGAAGGGAAGACCTTTAACACTATTGCATTGTACACATATCGTGTGGAATACTATTACGTGTTCATGCCAGTTCCGATTCGAACAACTCGTAGACAATGGTACGTATTATTATACGATGGATACGTTTCCCACTTTTCCTCTTCACTTCGAAGCCCCACCCACTTCCTTTTACCTAAAAAACCCAACCATTTCTACAATAAAAGCGTCTTATAACGTGAGTGACTAATCCTATCTCGAAAGTTAGTTTCACTTGTGCATGATGTATTTGTGGCAATGCGTCTCTCTCTCTCTCTCTTTCTCTCTCTCTCTCTCTCTCTCTCTCTCTCTCTCTCTCTCTCTCTCTCTCTCTCTCTCTCTCTCTCTCTCTCTCACTCTCACTCTCCCTGCTCTTTCTGCCTCTCTATCTGTCTGTCTCTCCCCCTCTCTCTCTGTCCCTCTTTCTCTCTCTCACTCTCTCTATCTCTCTATCTCTCCCTTTCTTTCTCTCTCTCCTCCTCTCTTCTCTCTCTCTCTCTCTCTCTCTCTCTCTCTCTCTCTCTCTCTCTCTCTCTCTCTCATTTCACACTTTCGCTTATACCTGTCTGTCACCATGGAGTATCTTCTTAATTTACCGGGGGGGGGGGGGGGCACGGCGATCTAGAAGCAAGGTGTCGGTCTCTCAACCAGAAGGTGGTGTGTTAAAACCCAGCAGCTTGAAAATTTTTCTCGAGTTGTTGAAGTGAAATCCACACTCCTGTCTACGTAGACTCCCATCGGAAAGGAGGCCCTGTGTGCAGATCATTAGTCTGTGCACGTTGAATATCTCTTGTTGTGAATGGGGGTAAAGTTGCAAACCAGTCCTCGTCCGCCTTCTCCTTTGGCAAGAATAAATAATGCGTGGGCGGTTATTGAGCGTAGCTGGTAGGTCCTACATCTTTATTTCATTCTTTCATATCTTTCACCTGGCTGTTTCCTGTTTCTTAATTCACCATGAAAACACTCCTTGTGGTGGACTGTAAATTTCAATGAATCTTGCTGTTTCTACTTCATTCACCCTGAGATCACCACAAGGGTGGACTGGGTAAATTTCAATGAATCTTGCTGTTTCCATTCATTCACCCTGATATCACCACAAGGGTGGACGATGTAAATTTCAATTAAAACAATAAAATAGAATAAAAGTCAACACCCTCACTCCTCAGATGGCATGTTGGCCGATCGTTGTTTGTTTTTGATTTTGTTTTTGTGTTTTTTTTTATTTGTTATTATCGTTTTGTAGAAGCCCATGTCATTTGTCATTTCCAAATTGGCAGGTCGTTGCATGCAGTTTCGCCTGATGTGTGTGCGGGTGGGTGGTTGATTGGTGCTCTGTCACTTATCGTTCATCTTGCTGTTTCCTCTTCATTCACCTTTAGATCACCGTACATGTATATATGGTGGGTAGAGTAAATTTCAATTGAAACGAACAGAGCCTGGTGTGTGTGTGTGTGTGTGTGTGTGAGGAGGGGGGGTGAGAGTTTGCTATTAGGCCTCATCTCATTCCTTATTCTTCCTCATACATCTTATAAGGTACCCTTTAACTCATCACCACATCACGCATAATAATTATGATGGCCATTGTAAATTTCACTTGAACAGAATGGCCTCGTCTCCTTCAAAACGTTTCCCCCAACACTTTACCGTTATCAGGTCTGTGTACCGTGTCTGAGTCCCGACCCCATCATGGCCTTAAGGATAACGCTCTTGTACTTTGATTAATACTGTTTAGACGGCCTTCTCTTTCTTTCTTGCTTTTCTATTTTTAGTGAAATCGCCTCAGTATTCAAAGCCGGTTTAAATCCCCGAGTCCCGCTGTTCTCAGGTGACAAAAGAAGACCTGACGACTCAATACGAGGGTGGCTTTAAAAAAAGGAACTTTCTTTTTTTTTATCTTTGTTTTGTTGTTACTGTTATTGTTGTTGTTATTATCTGGTTATAATAGTCTTGGTTGTTTTGTGTCCACCTTGACGCGCCGAGGTGTTTGATGTGTCTGGTGTTCGCAAATACGTTGAACTTTGATCAGCCTGGAGATAATGTTATTCATAAGATCGTGTTGTTATGGTGTGGATGTTATCCAGCGATTTATTCATTTGTTGTTTTTCTATTAATTTTTGTTTTTGTTAGTGGTTATAATTTAAATTTTCGTTGAGAGTATTTTATTCACACCACGTGTCGTGGCATTGGCGTTTTGATTAGAGTGGCAGTTACTGAGAATGGTGTTCAATGTTTATGTTTTCGGCTGTGGTGTCTGAAAACTGACCTTTCTCATCGGAGGTCAGATTCGGCATGTAATAGGTTTGTGTCTCTTGTATTTCTGGGCGGGCGTTGCTGGTAGGTCCTATCTCTATCCTTTCCTTCTTTTTCCAGTTCATCTTGCTGTTTCCTCTTAATTCACTCTGAGGTCACCGCAATGGTGGACGGGGTAAATTTCAATCGGCTTGACACTGTTAAAGATCCCTTGGCTGTTTACAGGAAAGTCCGTCCAAAATAAAAACATTCTATCAAAACCCCCGAGATCACCTTAATCGTGGACGTGGGTAAATAAAATCAGTTCAAGCCAAACGCCACCTTGGTGTCCACCGAGCGGTGCCAGGCAGTGCTTGGAATTGGAAGGAAGACGGTGACACCATGCCAAGAAGGTGGACAGGCGGTCCATCGCCACATTTGACCTTTGAACCGAGTCGTGACAGGTATCGTGGACACTAATGTCTCCGTTGCAAGTTGTTGACCCAAAGTGAATAGCCAAACAAGATTTGTCTCTTGTAAGCCTGTACAAAAGCAAACACTGTCAGTTGCTTTATTTACAGAATTTTAGAATAAATTTTAAGCGCATTAAGAAAACAATGAACAAAAAACAAACAAAAGCAAAACAAAACAAACATGATAGAACTCCTTCAAGGTCATTCTTTATCCTGATCTGTTTGGCCGTGTAGATTTTAGAGATGGACAAAACGCGTTGGTACATATGCCTGTAAGGAATTTAAACAGTGTGTCAGAAATACTAAGAAATTATTTTATAATAATAATGATAGATTTACAGAGCGCTTGACATCCATCAAAGGTGACCGATGGCCATTTACTTACAACCCAAGGCATACATTCTGTCCCGCCTTGTTGATTAATATCCATTGTTGTTGTGATTTTCATTTTTAAAAAGAAATGCGTGATTATGATTTGACTGTTTTCAGTTCTCTCTCCCCCCCCTCCCCCAATAGATTAGATGCATGTTCGTGGTTTTTATAATCGAGACACATTAGGTACATGCCAGTTTATTTGGTTTTTGTCCGGGAAATGACCTTCATTATGCGATGTGATTTTTCTCAACCGGTTCAACCAGTTATTTTTAAATTGATAAGTCTCATCATTCAGCGTTCCAGGTGAAACATCAAATTCTGTTTTTATGGTGTTGTTTGTGTGTGTGTTCAAGTCATGGTTTCTTTACGACGTTTTGATATTTCAATGATCTAAGCGTTGCTTCTTCCCCCGCAGTGTATCTCTAATCGGTCAACTGTATTTTTAGGGAAACACATTCTTTGCAAATCACTTCACCGCCTTTGAAAACTATTGGCGATTCCTGATGGTGATGTTATCCCTCTTCCTTTTTCACTTTCTTCTTCGTCTTCTTCCTCTTCTTCGTCTTCTTCTTCTTCTTCTTCTTCTTCTTCTTCTTCTTCTTCTTCTCTCTCTCTCTCTCTCTCTCTCTCTCTCTCTCTCTCTCTCTCTCTCTCTCTCTCTCTCTCTCTCTCTCTCTCTCTCTCTCTCCCTCTCTCCCTCGCTCTCTCTCTCCCCTCTCTCTGTGTCTCTCCATTCCTCCCTCCCTCTCTCTCTCTTCCTCCCTCCCTCTTCCTCACTCCCCCTTTCTCTCTGTCCCTCACCCCCTCTCTGTGTGTCTCTATCTCTGTGTCCATCTGCCCTCTCTCTCTCTCTCTCTCTCTCTCTCTCTCTCTCTCTCTCTCTCTCTCTCTCTCTCTCTCTCCCCCACTCTCTCTCCCCCACTCTCCCATTCTCCCTCTCCCTCTCCCTCTTTCTCTCTCTTCCCCCTCTCACGTACACATGAGAATGTACTCTATACCACTAGTAGAGATGAGGTCAAACTAGGCGCAATGCCGTGCTCTCAATTTACACTATTAGAATGTACAACTATACGAACACTATTAGAATGTACAAATATACAAACACTATTAGAATGTACAACTATACAAACTATTAGAATGTACTATACGAACACTAGTAAATGTACAACTATACAAACACTATTAGAATGTACAACTATACAAACACTATTAGAATGTACAACTATACAAACACTATTAGAATGTGACAACTATACAAACACTATTAGAATGTACAACTATACAAACACTATTAGAATGTACAACTATACGAACACTATTAGAATGTACAACTATACAAACACTATTAGAATGTGACAACTATACGAAGACTATTAGAATGTACAACTATTACTATTAGAATGTGACAACTATACGAACACTATTAGAATGTACAACTATACACTATTAGAATGTACAACTATTATTAGAATGTACAACTATACAAACACTATTAGAATGTACAACTATACGAACACTATTAGAATGTACAACTATACGAACACTATTAGAATGTACAACTATACAAACACTATTAGAATGTGACAACTATACGAAGACTATTAGAATGTACAACTATACGAACACTATTAGAATGTACAACTATACAAACACTATTAGAATGTGACAACTATACGAAGACTATTAGAATGTACAACTATCTGAACACTATTAGAATGTACAACTATACAAACACTATTAGAATGTGACAACTATACGAACACTATTAGAATGTACAACTATACGAACACTATTAGAATGTACAACTATACGAACACTATTAGAATGTGACAACTATACGAACACTATTAGAATGTACAACTATACGAACACTATTAGAATGTACAACTATACGAACACTAGTAGAATGTGACAACTATACGAACACTAGTAGAATGTGACAACTATACGAACACTAGTAGAATGTACAACTATACGAACACTATTAGAATGTGACAACTATACGAACACTAGTAGAATGTACAACTATAGGTTAAAGGGAGCAATCCTCGAACTAAGCGCCTCAGTTGCAGCAGGTTTGACTGTGGGGCAAGGGTTTGTCTCCAACAGTAGGCGTGCTGTTGCACAAGTTGTTTATCAACCAATCTCAACGTCATAATATTATGAAAAGACGACAGTCTGCTTTAGTGGATTAATTTGGTGGGTGCAGTTGATGGACATTTAGGATGGACTTAAACAGCAGTGCGGTTTGTGTGTTATTTGGGGGGGGTTGGGGTGGATGCTATTGGTATGATCCTCTGCTTGCCTTTCTCTCTCACGTGTCTTTCATCTGGTTGTTTCCTCTTAGTTTGGCATTGTTGGTAGGTTCTACTTCTTTATCTTCTCACTCTTTTACACACCGTTCATATTACTTCCTCTCAATTGACCTTGATATCGCCGCGTATATGGTGCGTGGAATAAACGTCAACGAAACAAATCACTGTGA
Source organism: Doris montereyensis (assembly GCA_037039925.1). NCBI lineage: Eukaryota > Metazoa > Mollusca > Gastropoda > Nudibranchia > Dorididae > Doris > Doris montereyensis. The sequence continues at coordinate 774,912 of JAXRKP010000011.1, read as the reverse complement.
GATCACTGCCATAATATGGTCGACTGGATGCATTGCGCCTAAACAAAAACAGCTTGCTTTGTAAGGATTTGATCACTGAGTATTGTGGGTGGCACGTGGCGGTTATATTATTTATACCAACGACGAGGCTCTTAAATCTGTGACTTCATACTCTACCATCGCAAGACTGTCAGTTGTAGTGCGCGTGCATGGCGTGACACGCACTGACTTCGTTCCTGCCCTGTCAGTGTCTCATTTGCAGTCAGAGAAAGGAGCCAAGTCAGCAGCAAACGAAGCAGTGTTTCTATGTCTTGTTTCCGTTTAATAACAATCACTTGTCACAGATCTGACCGTGCTGGGCTAGGATGGCTAATCCGTTTAAAGCTAAGCTTCTGCACCAACACATGTTTATTTGCGAGTACCGTTGACTATTCACTGACATTTACCCAGTCCACGATAAGTAGTGATCTCAGGGCGAATTCAGGAAAAGGAAACAATACGAAAACAAAAGAAAGAATACCGGGAACGTCTGGCAATCGCCCACGTATCGTTGACATGGCCATGTCACGGAGAGACTCATGCCGGCCATTTACACTAGCCACAGTTTTGGACTTTAAATTTGTCAACAGACGACTTTAGTCATAGATTTACACTAGCCACAGTTTTGGACTTTAAATTTGTCAACAGACGACTTTAGTCATAGATTTACACTAGCCACAGTTTTGGACTTTAAATTTGTCAACAGACGGCTTTAGTCATAGATTTACACTAGCCACAGTTTTTGGACTTTAAATTTGTCAACAGACGACTTTAGTCATAGATTTACACTAGCCACAGTTTTGGACTTTAAATTTGTCAACAGACGGCTTTAGTCATAGATTTACACTAGCCACAGTTTTTGGACTTTAAATTTGTCAACAGACGACTTTAGTCATAGATTTACACTAGCCACAGTTTTTGGATTTTAAATTTGTCAACAGACGACTTTAGTCATAGATTTACACTAGCCACAGTTTTGGATTTTAAATTTGTCAACAGACTCTAGTCATATATTTACACTAGCCACAGTTTTGGATTTTAAATTTGTCAACAGACTTTAGTCATAGATTTACACTAGCCACAGTTTTGGATTTTAAATTTGTCAACAGACGGCTTTAGTCATAGATTTAAGATTCTCTGTCAATCTGTATGGGCGTTGTTGTGTGAAGCCTAAAAGCTCAGGGCCCATACGGTTTTGGCGCCCATCCAGTTATGAAAATACCCCTCTTTCATTACTTTCAACATTTGTGTGACGATATTTAGATTTATGTATTGGCTTGTCATTTAGTAATTTACGATCCGTTCCGATTGTGTCGAGGCACCTGTGCTTACACCACATCGAATTTCACTGTAGCATCGATGCGTTCTTCCTACTGTGACTGAGTTATCTTGGTTTAAAATTAAAATAACCTTCTTATTTCTTTCTCTGAAAGTTGTCGTTAAATTGAACGAAGAAATTCCCACTTTATCGTCTGTCTGACATTCCCCCATAAAACCTATTGTAATGTGCAATATAATGTTGCCCAGTTTGTGTATCTATTATCTTTACCCATGCTCTACTATAATGTGTAATAAACCAAATATAACGACTACCATTCTGTAATTTGTCTCGAAAGGTCTAATGTTCACTTGACATTTAATTTTCTCTTTTCATTTGTCTGGCTGTTGGTCCATGAGTTGGAATGGTAGTATAAGTAGCCCTGCCTCTTTTATTGCGTTAATTTCCTCAGTTTTCCCTGTTCTGCAATTTTCCTCAACTTTTCCCTGTTCCATTCTTTCATATTGAAATGACATCCATGACCTTTGCTTCGGGTAACTGGGAAGGTTTGTGTTGCTTTATTGAAAGTTTCTGGTCACATTCATTTAGACTCTCTCTCTCTCTCTCTCTCTCTCTCTCTCTCTCTCTCTCTCTCTCTCTCTCTCTCTCTCTCTCTCTCTCTCTCTCTCTCTCTCTCTCTCTCTCTCTCTCTCTCTCTCTCTCTCTCTCTCTCTCTCTCTCTCTCTCTCTCTCTCTCGCCCCCCCCCTCTCTCCCTCTGGTTCTTCCTCGACCTTTTCTTTACTCCAATCTCAGCCAGTCCATTATGGTGTCGTCGAATGGCTGAAGTTTTGAATGATTAATGGAGAGGTTTGGCTAGGGTAAGAATAGACATGACTGGATCTTCATCCGAGTAGTCTTTCAGCGTGACCTTATTCAAGTATACATGTATTCATCACTTTGAAGATGTATTCTTTGAAGCGATGGCCAGTCATATATTAATAATGAATGGAAATTGGAATTATTGTTAATATCTTTCTTCTTTCCAACGTGCACATCGCTAGATAGAGAAAATCAAATCAAATCTTAAGACTTACAATATGATAGTCCTCTCTGCAGTGTTTTGTTGTTTTGACATAAAGCAAGTAACTGTCAGCAGTTGGCGGTGCTTCTGATAGATCCTACTTATTTCTTCTTATTCTCAACAGAGATCACCACATATGGTGCACACGGTAGATTGCAATGAAGCAAAGTAGGTAGCTGGATGCATTTTCATAACGTGTTTGGTATGTGTCTGAACAGAGCATGATTCTTTGTTATGTTCGCGTCTATGGATCACTCTTTTATAGTGGGTTGCCTTTATGCCAGGGACCCGCTATGGGTAAGGCAGATGATATTGGGAAGCCAGTCTAGTCTCAGTGCTGTGTCCTCCATACCTGGCATAAGGGCTATTGTTATGTGGAATCGATAGGACGCTGATGGGGAGGAAGACCAGTTGGTCTCATACAGGTGATAGTCCCAATTGTTACTACCTGCCATTGAGCGGGGATCTAATAAAATGCATTGCTATCCTTTTCGGGCAATTTAGGTTAATCTGTACCACTACGGTGCGCCTCACGGCTGTGAGTGGTGTTCGGTTGAAACACGTTACACCCCTCAGGAATACCACCGTTCATGTACGTGAATTATAGTCATCAACACGTGGTATTGTTATAGTGTTTCAATCAAACACAACTCACTGCTGTGTCATCAACATGGGGTATGATTACAGTGTTTTAAACATGGGGTATGCTTACAGTGTTTTAAACATGGGGTATGATTATAGTGTTTCAAACATGGGGTATGATTATAGTGTTTTAAACATGGGGTATGATTATAGTGTTTTAAACATGGGGTATGATTATAGTGTTTTAAACATGGGGTATGATTACAGTGTTTCAAACATGGGGTATGATTGCAGTGTTTTAAACATGGGGTATGATTATAGTGTTTTAAACATGGGGTATGCTTACAGTGTTTTAAACATGGGGTATGATTATAGTGTTTTAAACATGGGGTATGATTACAGTGTTTTAAACATGGGGTATGATTGCAGTGTTTTAAACATGGGGTATGATTATAGTGTTTCAAACATGGGGTATGATTATAGTGTTTTAAACATGGGGTATGATTATAGTGTTTCAAACATGGGGTATGATTACAGTGTTTCAAACATGGGGTATGATTATAGTGTTTCAAACATGGGGTATGATTGCAGTGTTTTAAACATGGGGTATGATTACAGTGTTTTAAACATGGGGTATGATTATAGTGTTTTAAACATGGGGTATGATTACAGTGTTTTAAACATGGGGTGTGATTACAGTATTTCAAACATGGGGTATGATTACGGTGTTTCAATCCAACACAATTCACCGCGGCTAGTCGTACTATAGTAGTATATTTTCGGCTTTAGACTGTCAGCCTATTCTTTAGCCATGTTTTCCACCGCGTTCAGCTTTTCTTTCCCGTTCACCAAAACATTCAACCGTACAATGCAGTCAAGTAGGTGCAATTTAATCAGCAGTTCAATGTTTATTTTGATGACTTGTCATTTAGTAGTTGTTGTGTGCTGCGCATGGTCCACAGCAGGTGCTTTTATTAAACTCTCGATGGCAGAGGACGGAGATCTTGTTCCGTCTGCTCCCCTTGCCTACCGTTACCAAATCCGATCTTGTCTGTGTGAACTCTTTTACCCCCTCTTGTTCAAATCTACCCCAAATATAAACAGGACCCGAGTCTTAACCATGTTTGCGTAGGGCACGGTGGAGTCATTCAGTGAATTTGCACGTCATTTTGTCAACGCTGTGCTGTGCTGTGCTGTACAGATGTAGCCTCTCTGTTTTTTGTTCTTTTGATACCCCTGTGGCAATGTAGTGGCTATTTACTTTGCCAAAAGGAGAGACAGTCGTTGTGAATGGAGAATATCGCAGGTGTCATTGAAAGAGATGGCAGTTTAAACATCATGTTGGTTGTATCGAGTTCACACATGACTGTAGTTCACTTCTTTACACCTTTGTATCGCTGGCCCCGTACGACTTAAAGCAAAGAAAAGGAAGTCCAATACTCATATTTTAGCGTAGGGTAATCGGGGGTAGAGTCCTGATTTTTCCCAGGTATTCGGCACCACGTGGTAGTTTGCCCCTTGCTTTCCACGCCGGCCTTTGCTTTCGCCGAGTCTGAAATAGACCTAGCTAGACTACCCATTTTACTGCTGGGTCCAAAGGAGGGCCAGAAAACTTTGTCCAGACTGGGAATCGAACGCTGGCCTCCTGGCTGGTAATTAGACGCTCTACCGACTGAGTTACTGGCCCCTACTACCTTTAAAATAAAGTCGTTGCATTATATTATTATGTATAAATCTCATTGCGTCGTCCATCAACATTCAACAAGCAGAGATAGCTAATAACCCCCAAAAAAAAAAACCCCAACAAAAAAACAAAAAAACAAAAACAAAAACAAAAACAAAAAAACAACAAAAAACCCCGAAACAACACGAAATAGACATAATTGATATAGACACGTATTGTTAGACTTTGCCAAGATTGGTGTCACCATCCTCCTTGTCCCCACCGACCATCATCAGCATGGGTTGGAGTACGCTTGTCATGTGGGTGATCTCATGCTATTTGATGGTACGGTACATATATACTAATTGCTTTCTCCATAACCTTTGATGTTTGACGTTCATTCACTCGTCTATTACACATAATTCGGCGATGCGGTAATGTGCTGTTGTTTTTGTCGTTGCCACTTGTTTTTTTTCTTTCTTTTATGGTTATTTTTTCCTGTTTTCTTTTCATTATGACACATTGTTATTATTGTTATTATTATTATTATTGTTATTATTATTATTATTATTATTATTATTATTATTATTATTATTATTATTATTATTATTATTATTATGCTTCATTACCGTCATATGGTACTTCAAAATTACGGTCGCCGTGTCCACAGCTTGAGGATTTTATTGCGTACCAAGATATTGCGACGTCTCCACGTTAGAAGTGGGAACAAACATACGTCTATCTTTGAATAGTCGTGTGAATGGAGAGAGAAAAATGTGCCATCGCGGAAATAGTCGTGTGAATGGAGAGAAAAATGTGCCATCGCGGGAGGTTCACGGGTTACGTTCTTATAATCTATGTCTTTCCTCTTCTTTCCGTTACGCCGTCTGTTTCCTCTCAGTTCACCCTGAAATCAGCAAACATCGTAGACATGTCAGGTTTCCACGAAGCAATCAAACCAAATTGTGGTACATGTATGTGTGTCCTTCTTGTTGACTCTCATGGATCACCGCATATGGGGAAAGAGTTAGACTTCAGTGAAAGAGACAAGTTTTTTTTCCTGTTGATACTTTTGGTGTTCGCGGTGTACACTTATCTAGGCACAGGTGGGCGGTTGGAGGGTGTCGGTGGTAGGTCCTACTTCTTTCCTTTTCACTTATCTCTCATCTTGCCCTTTTTACTCTTAAATCACACTGAGATCACCGCATATGGGGGAACTAAATTCCAATGAAACAAACAAAGTATCCAAGCATGCGGCGCCACGTTTCAAACTTCAGGTCGGATGTTTAAATCTCAATGAGGGGGTTGTAAAGTATTCACCCTGAATCTTTTTAGATGACCATACATAAATGTTTTTCGAAGACTTGATGACCTGAATATGGATTCTGGTCCTTTCTGAGATGGACTAACAATCAGATGTCACGTGGGTTCGCGGGCATAATGAGATCTATATACCATCCCATAAGCCAATGCTAGCGTGTGATTGATGTGAATGAGCAACCAAAAGAAACGTGCCTCAAGCTGTATTATAAATCCATAACCATTTGATTGAGTCACCCTTACGTTGTGACAAGTAGCATGAGGGGGACGAACATTATGCTGTCTTTCCCTGCATGAAGTAATGGCTTTCAAAGGACTGGACTTTACTGTGTCCCAAAACGAGCCTCTGATGGAGTAAAGCGTCTCTCTCTCTCTCTCTCTCTCTCTCTCTCTCTCTCTCTCTCTCTCTCTCTCTCTCTCTCTCTCTCTCTCTCTCTCTCTCTCTCTCTCTCTCTCTCTCTCTCTCTCTCTCTCTCTCTCTCTCTCTCTCTCTCTCCCTCCCTCTCTCTCTCTCTCTCTCTCTCTCTCCCTCTCTCTCTCCTCCCTCCCTTCCTTCCTCCCTCCCTCTCTCCCTCTATATATCTCTCCCGTTCTCTCTATCTCTCCATCCCTCCCTCTTTCCCTCTATCTCTCTCCCTCCCTCCCTCCTCTCTCTCCCTTCCCCTCTCTCTCTCCTCTCCTCTCTCTCTCTCTCTTCTCTCTCTCTCTCTCTCTCTCTCTCTCTCTCTCTCTCTCTCTCTCTCTCTCTCTCTCTCTCTCTCTCTCTCTCTCTCTCTCTCTCTCTCTCTCTCTCTCACCGCTTACGTGATCTCAGGGAATGTGAGATAGGTGGCGTAATGCCACGCACCGTTGACCAAGCGTTTGATCCATCAATCATTCATGCCTGACCGATCCAGTAATCACTGACCAATATTGAGTTACGACACTTGCTAGATCATGTCGTACGTAGGCCTCTTAGCGGGGAAATCGATGTTTTTGTCGTGCAAAGCCGTAATTTCGGGAATGTTACACCCTCGACATCGACCGGAAACCGCCGCAAACATCGTAGAGGCCTGTTGTAGGCTAACTGACGACTAGAAGAGGCAGTGTGTAGAACGACTTTTTTATATTTACTTTTGCTCACCTGGGGGCCTGAAAGAGATGACAACTCCGCCATAAATTACCGTATATTACAAAGGCGATGGACTGACACTTGATACTTTTATCTTTGAATACAACATGAAAGTTACGTTTGTATATTATATGTATTAGTATTTGTGTGTAGGTATGTATGTAATTGAATTGAATGCATGCGTATGTGTGTATTGTGTATGCGTAGTTTGGTGAAGTGATGGATGGGTGCCTACGACTTTATGGGATACAAATGTACGTTCTTATGAATGGAGATTGTGTGCATGAATATATCTAGATGAATCTGTGGTTAAAGATTGAGGCAGGCCACCTTGGTAAACACGAGGTTAAATCGAGAAGACTGCAGTGATCGTATAAACTCTCTGTTTTGCCATCACGTCTTTACAGAAGGATATTGTATATAAACTCTCTGTTTTGCCATCACGTCTTGACAGAAGGATATTGTATATAAACTCTCTGTTTTGCCATCACGTCTTGACAGAAGGATATTGTATATAAACTCTCTGTTTTGCCATCACGTCTTGACAGAATGATATTGTATAAACTCGCTGTTTTGCCATGACGTCTTGACAGAATGATATTGTATAAACTCGCTGTTTTGCCATCACGTCTTGACAGAATAATAATATTGTATAAACTCTCTGTTTTGCCATCACATTTTGACAGAATGCTATCGTATAAATTATCTATTTTGCCATCACGTCTTGACGGAATGATATTGACTTGCTGAAATGGTATCGTTGGCAGGTTGTAAATTTCATTCTTTAGACGATCGAACAAATGCAATGCAAAGCTTTAACAGTTGTTATTATGTATACACGCAGATTGCTTCCCAACTATCGTGATACACAAAGAAGCTTTTGGTGCAGTGGAAACGTGACACGATGGCTTGGTCGGATTTTAGGTTGACATTGTGTAAAGGATATTTGGGTATAGATCTAGTAACCGACACGTGGTTCTTTACCGCTGTAGTCACTGTTAAGGGGACATATTCATGTTATGGGTGGATATATCCATGCATAATGGTGACGTGATCTTGTTGCTGAATTCGTCCCTTTTGAAAGTAAAAGTAGGCCATTGTCCTTCGTTGATTACTTGTATGAAAAGGTGTCATGTGTTCAGGCTTTACACACACACACACACACACACACACACACATCCTCATGTTGAGAGGAGAAACGGAATGGCAGCAAGGAACGACGTGATCTTACATAGAACGTTCAAGAAGACGACTCGGTGCAGCACGCCGGAAGTGGGACACAAACAGTCGGATCCTCTCGCACACGAAGTGGTGCACGCTATCCGCTGGACCAGTGAGTCACGGTCTGCCGATCTGGTGTACACAGCGGTGACAGCAGGTTCATTACAAACCGGGTGAACTTTTGGCACACTCTTCTTCTTCTTCTTTTTTTTTGGGGGGGTGATGGGTCTTACCCTTCTACTATTTGGTTTAAGGCTGGTATAACATGACCTGACCACCAGGTCGCCTACAGTAAAATGACAGAGCAGTGTCAGCTAGATGTCATGAAAGTAGTCGCTGTGACATGGAATGGTGAACAAGTCCTTTAGATAATCCCGCTCATTGATAATCTGCTCGATTGGGAACGTCCCTATTGCACTCATTGTGTGTGTGTGTGTGTGTTGGAGGGGGGGGCTTCTGGTTAATTATGTCATTAATCGCGTCGAGGGTCAAAGTTTCAATATCGTACTTCACTACATATATATATGTCATCATTTAAAAAAGATTTCTTTCAGTGTGTTTCAGTGAAGTGGGTGGTTGGTGGGATGTGTTGGTAGGTTCTACTTCTTTCCTTTCAACCTTTCATTTTTACTTCTCTTTAATCTTGCTGTTTCCTCTTAATGTGCTCTGAGATCACCGCATATGATGGACTGGGTAAATGTCAATAAAACAAACAAACAAACGGAGCTTCAGTGAAATGGACTACGATATTATAACGAATTGCTCAAACGTTGGCGGTGATAGATGTCTCAATTGCGTTATTCGTTTTTGGTTTGTCGGTTAATAGATACATGTGTTTTATATTTTTAGTGTAAGCCGTTTGATGGGCACTCATTGAATACTTGATAAATGCTTGAATGAGTGTTTTGTTTGCTTATATCTTTTTCTTTACTGAAGCACTTCGCATATGTCTGCTTTTATTCCATGCTCGTTGTGACTTTTGATGGGGTGTGGCTGTGTATCCATTTTGTTTTTCGAAGATTGTGTATTTTCACTTTGTAAGGTCATCGAAGTGCATGTGTGGCGAACGACTGCCCTATCTGTGATTGGACATCAATGGCAAAATAACGGCATTGTAGTAGTTTTCATGAGAGGTAAACTTTGAGTTCGAAGTCTCAGCTGCAGTCTATCAAAGCGTGTCGTGTTCTCAGACCTTGCCCCTTCGTTCAACTCCCTCTCCAGCTGGTCTTTAAATCCCGAGCACATTACATTATATCACACAGTCCTGGTCTCAGCATAATTATATTTGTCATTGGAGACCTGTTCCAGGTCATTGAACCACCCATTAAGGCGTAGCCGTTGCTTTTATTGGCGCAGGGTGTTTGTTGATCCCGAAAAAGCTTTAATCCAGCGGTGTTATAAGCAGTATTCCTCTAACCTGTTCATTTCAATCCCTTCTTATGGTTTTCACAACGATGGTCATGGTTCATTGATTTTTTGTCCCTGGTAGCACGCCATTGATTATTGGTTGTCTCATTGTTTTAAATTGGCCTTGGCTGTTTTAAAAATTTTTTTTTTCCGAAGGTAGATGCTTACAAGTGCACCGTTAACTCCATAAAAAACATCTTTAAAGAGCTGGATAATTTGAAACTTCTCCCTTTATGGCTTTTCTTTTCACAGAGGTGATTACATTAAACAACTTCCTTTTCTATTATTTGCCAGTTTGTGTCCGCTACTTGTTCGTCCGTAAGTTAGATTAGTCTTGACTTTGGGTGTGTGGGAATCCCTGGCCGGTTGTGGATTTACCTTGGTTTCAGTGCATAATTATATTTGTCGTGTGTGGGAAAAAACTATCTGGCCCAGGTATGTGGATTCGACTCAGTCCCATCGGACTATATGAGGTGACCAACAAATTAGGATGGCCTGTCCCTGCAGATAACAACACTCTGTGTTCAACAATTACATCACACGTTGAAATCCCTTGTTTTTTAGGGCAGTCCGTTTTTATTTCCCTGGTACAATCAGATTAACAAAAATCCCATTGTTTTAAATTGTCTTGGATGTGGGTACAATCAGAAAAAAAGTGAAAGGTATCTATTTCAGAACAGACGCAACACCAAAGAGCTTGAAAGCTTTGAGTAACTAGTGCTGTTAGCTCCTTGAAACGTCTGTTTGCAGTCTTCCTTTGAATGTTCGAGAGTCCTTTCTGTGCACTTGAAATCGAACCCACAATGTCCTCAACGTTTGGTGCGTCACAAAGCTCCTTGTTCGTCAACGACAACAAGCCCAGCAATTGAATAACAATGTCAAGTCATTTTGTTGACAGGTGGGTGTGTGTGTGAGAGTGTGTGTGCCTTGAAATGGTTCAGCAGCTGGTGTGCGCATCTGGGGCCCAGGGTATTCTCACCTGTGGATATACACCGCACCCCTGACATCATAGATCCCATCTATACGCAAATGATGAATAACATCATCAATCGACATGATCCAAAAGTGACCAAGGATACAGGAATGGATGACCAGTTGAACAGTGACAAGACATGTGATACACTTCTGTTGTTGACAGATCCAATGTGGACTTGTTTACATGTGTATTTGATGTTCATTTAACTAATCTACTCCCATTAGTAACAAACCTCTTATTTTTGTTATTGTTTTTGACTACTGTAATTCTTCTCCCTTAGTTCTTGGAAAGTAATTGTGAATAAGGACCATGATTACTCCCATTTGAAAGACCTACTGGCTGCCTATAATTGAGAGAATTAAATTCAAAATCCTTTGATGCTTGTTTGGCTTATATCTGTAACGTTTTATGTGTGGGTGTGGTATGGGGGGAGGGGGAGGGGGGCAAGGGAAACAAATTGATTGTTATAGAAATATATCGTTTTATTCAGGTTATTTGTTTTGAGTTGCTCTTCCTTTGGATGTCGATGAGTCTCTGTACTGCAAAGGCACGAACCCACTGGGTCAGGCATATATAACAATGTCAAGTCATTTTGTTCAGGTTGTGTGGGGCTGTGGGATGCTGAAGTAGGAAAGGGTGACGTGGTGATTAAATAGTAACATCTTATTTTTGTTATTGTTTTTTTTCCTTCTCTCTTATTTTTGGGGTGGGTTGTCTGTATAGGAGCTTGATTGGTTATATGCATATCTGCTTTTCTTGTGTGGGTGTGGTATGGGGGGGGGGAGGGGGGCTGAGAAACAAATTGATTGGTTATAGAAATATATCGTTTTATTCAGGTTATTTGTTATTGCTCTTATGGATTGGTTTGCTATCTGGGTCTGATTAAATGTCTGTAGCAGATGTTGCAGCTGCAATCAGTCTCAGCATGTTGTAGGTTGTAGGATCAGGGATATGAATAAATCCATTGTTCAGTTTCTTGTGTGGTTGTAAATATATTATTATATCTATGTCTGTGTGTGACTTTTATTACTATTGTTATTTTTGTTGTTGTGTGTTTTCACTTTACAGCGAGTTTATGTCTCTCTGACTCTCAGTGTATCTCTGTCCCTCTTATGTTGTGTCTGTCTGTTTTTGTGTGTATATGTCTTTTCGTCTGTCCCTCTCTGTGTATGTCTGTCTGTCTCTCACGCTGTGTCTGTCTTTTTGTCTGTCCCTCTGTGTGTATATATGTCTCTCTCTCTCTCTCTCTCTCTCTCTCTCTCTCTCTCTCTCTCTCTCTCTCTCTCTCTCTCTCTCTCTCTCTCCCTCCTTCCCTCTTTTCAAATTTCCTCTTGTTGTTACCTCTTGAATCACCATGGTATCACCGCGTGTGATGGACTGGGCAACTTTCAATGAAACAAACTGATTTACTTAGTCTCTCTGTTCAAATTGTTACTGTTATCATGATCATCATTAAAATTTTGCCGTGGCTGGGTTGTTTTTTGTTATGTTCCTGTTGTGTTTGCCTGTGGCCGACTGGTGGGCGGTGCAGGTTGGGGGGGGGGGGGGGGGTTGGCTGGCGGTGCTAGTAGGTCCTAATTTTTCCCTTTCAAAATTTCGCCTATCTTTTATCTTGCTGTTTCCTCTAAATTCACTCTTGCGATCACCGCACATGGTGGACGGGGTGAATATCAATGAAACTAACAACTGCTGCTGGTTGGACCTGCTCCTATTACTTCCTCTTAATTCGCCCTGGGATCACCGCATAATGTGGTGGACAGAGTAAATGTGTATGAAACGAACAAGTGTGGGTGGTTGGCCGATGTTCCTCGGGTTTTGTTTTTTCCCCTTTAGATTTATAAATGTCTTCCTTCCTGGTGTTCCATTTCCATTCGTCCTGATGTCACTGCCAATGATACTTGCCATCAATATGGTGGTATGGGCAGTTGGTGCACTTTCTTGGTAGGTTTTACTTCTTTCCTTTCACTCTTTCGCGCGTCTTCCATCTTGCCGTTTGTCCTTATTTTAAGTCAGTCTAGTCTTAGATCGCCGCACTGGGAGTATAGGATAATGAACCAATGAAACACGTACCACGAATAGGGCAGTCGGCGTTTTCATGAAATAGACTTGTGTTCCATCTCACTGGGAGTGTAGGATAATGAACCAATGAAACATGTACCACGAATAGGGCAGTCGGCGTTTTCATGAAATAGACTTGTGTTCCATCTCACTGGGAGTGTAGGATAATGAACCAATGAAACACGTACCACGAATAGGGCAGTCGGCGTTTTCATGAAATAGACTTGTGTTCCATCTCACTGGGAGTGTAGGATAATGAACCAATGAAACACGTACCACGAATAGGGCAGTCGGCGTTTTCATGAAATAGACTTGTGTTCCATCTCAGTGATTGTTTTGTGTGTGGACTGAGTGTTACCCAGACTTCAGGCAGTGAAGGGTTATTCAAATCTTGTCCAGGCACAAGTAACATAATACGTTGCATTGCATAGTATTCTCGTTGATTGGCGTACGCATACATACGTTTTTAGCTTCCTGACATACAACACATTTCTCTGCAAGTCTCTGCGAGTGGTTGGCGGGATCTGCTGGTATATCCTACTTCTTCCCTTCTTTCACTTATCTTTCGTCTTGCTGTTTTCTCTTAATTCACACTGAGATCACCGTAATGATGGACGGGGTAAATTTTAAATTTCAATGAAAGTGTAAGTCTATAAGCAGGGTTTTAATTATACCTACTGTGCTGAAATATATTATAAGAAAGACAGTTTTTTTGGTATCAGAAGTTGTTATCATTTCCATTGCTAATTTTATCTGGGACGTCCATTAGCGTGAACATTAGAGGAGCGCTTGGACTTGTTCTTTTAAAGAGTGTTTTCAGTGTTAGGCAGATGGTTGGTAGATTCACTGTCAGCAGGGAAGGATATAGAAACCATTAACTAGCGCAGTGGAACGAATATTCTTGCATACACATAGAACAACGCCCGCTTTTGATGTATAATAAGCGTGGCTATGAAAACTTCTTAACATTTGATTTTTAAAACGACGTTGATAATAGTGATATATAGTCGGTGTGTGCAAAATGTACAAGTAATAGTAGTAATATAACTGACAATGTCAATGGTAAGGATTATAGTCATGGTAGTAATTGGTAGGGATATTTATGATGATAAGGATAATGAAGGTACATTACAGTATACTGCTATTACTGTTGCCGCTGCTGTTGCTACTATTGCTGCTGCTGCTGTTCCTACTACTGCTGTTCCTACTACTACTACTACTACTACTACTACTACTACTACTACTACTACTACTACTACTACTACTACTACTACTACTACTAGTAATACTACTACTTCTACTACTACCAACACCATTACTACTGTTGAAACTAATGATGATATTGATAATAATAATAATAATGATAATAATGGCATGGCATAAGCATACTCCTAAAACATTCTATTGAACTGTATGACTTGTGTGCCTGTGTCTATTTTTATTATATTTCAATGCCTTTGTTAAAACGTCACAAAGGTCCAAATACCGAACGTGGCTTATACAACATAGTAAACACACAATACATGTATTTCACACATTAATACAACGTAGTATACACATGATACATGTATTTCACACATTGATACAACGTAGTATACACACAATACATGTATTTCACACATTGATACAACGTAGTATACACATGATACATGTATTTCACACATTGATACAACGTAGTATACACATGATACATGTATTTCACACATTGATACAACGTAGTATACACAGGATACATGTATTTCTTACATTGATACAACGTAGTATACACATGATACATGTATTTCACACATTGCGTAGACAAATGACTGCGCATGTGATCTGTCCGAATGTAGGAAAGAAAACAATGTTTAGCTCCTCTTGTATGGTGTCGCATGTTACGTCAGTGATACTTAGGTCATTGGGTCAAGGTTATCACCGGAGCATGACGCTTGCGGTCTTGGCGCACTTCCTCACCTAACTCCTTCTCAGTTGACTCTGGGATGAATGAGTCCCTCCTTAAAGAAGTTAATTCATTGTTCCCATATATATATAATGATTGTGTGGTTGGTGGGATTTACTGGTAGGTTACTCTTCTGATGTTCACTCAGTCCATTGTCTTTCAACTTGCGCTTTCCTCTTAATGCCCTGATTTCGAACTAGGATGGGCAGGATGGTTAATTGCAACAAAACAACCCCCCCCCGTGTTTCACATCAATACTCAAGTGGCCGGTTTGGGACGCTACTGGAGGAAGGTCCTACATGACTTTGTAGCTGTATTGTCTGTTGCCATCTGAAATTTGAAAGGGTTTGCCCTCTTTTATATTATTTGTATCAATACTTCGTTCCTTCATTTTGTGTCGTATATCGATATATTTGAAATGTTATAGTTGCTCTTTTTTGGGGGGGGGGGGGGGCGGGGCAAGTTCTACCGCCAGGTCCAATTTCTTGCCTTTATCTTAAAGCATCCCAAGATGACCACTTATGGTAGACGGGGTAAATGTTAGTGAAACAAAGTTATTTTGGAGTGGAGAGAGAGAGAGAGAGAGAGAGAGAGAGAGAGAGAGAGAGAGAGAGAGAGAGAGAGAGAGAGAGAGAGAGAGAGAGAGAGAGAGAGAGAGAGAGAGAGAGAGAGAGAGAGAGAGGAGAGAGAGAGAGAGAGAGAGAGAGAGAGAGAGAGAGAGAGAGAGAGAGAGAGAGAGAGAGAGAGAGAGAGAGAGAGAGAGAGAGAGAGAGAGAGAGAGAGAGAGAGAGAGAGAGAGTTGTCTACAATTGTTTCTTATGTCTCTGTGTGTTGGTTTATTACTGAACAGCTGTGTTGAATGCATCCCAATATGATACTTAGATCACTTTGTTTTCACTCAAATGAAAACAACTACACGCAGTTCTTTATTAAGTCTTTTGCGAGGGATGACAAGTACGAGAGGCAATCCTCGCCATTATAATATACTCGTCTGTGAATTAAATACATTAATATATATATTTTTTAAAAGGAGAAAAAAAGCTTTGGGTGTGCTGTCAATACTTTGGCCTTCTTTTCTTCGTGTGTCTGCTTGTTAGGTTTTCCTTGTTCTTTTTTTGTTGTTACTTTTGTGTGGATTTTTGTTGTTGTAAACGTGTTCTCAAATAAACAATTCACTAAGTCATCTATTAGATTGTAACACATGTACATGTATAAATAATCATTGCCAAAAAAGAAATGTATACCATCCTCGAATGATTGTTAAGATAGAAATAAACGTTTCCACTAAGAAGGGTTATCGATTGACTGACTTACAGTGACTACCTGAGCGTTTTCGTGAACATCGATTGGCTCTGCCGATTGATCTCTGTGATTGATTGATTTTGTTTAGTTTTGGCCACTGTCTCACTGACACTGACACTAATGTGGTTGGTGTGACGTCGTGTATCAGTGCCTTGCCCCTGATCAGATCACTCTGTAATCGGCTTTGTATCTGTCTCCCGTCTGGTCTTCCCAGCATCATAATAATATCTCTGCTCAATGCTATGGCTCTTTGCCTCTGGTCTTGGTATGCCAGTGACTGTTACTGTGAGAGTAGTTTATAGATAGGGGTGCTGGTAGGTCCTACTTCTTTCCTTTCATTATTTCACGTATCTTTCATTTTGGCTGTTTCCGTTTTCTTGATTTACCCTGAGATCACCTTTTATGAGGGACTGGGTAGATTTCAATGAATCGACTATATAATATGTAGTCGTAGATGGGTGGTTGGAGGAGGCTACTGGTAGATCCTCTTTTTAAAAAAAATTCACGAGCCCTTTGTCTTGCTGTTCCCTCTCAGTTCTATATATGAGACCACTGCTTATGGTGAACAAGGTAAATTTCAATGAATCAACTATGTATGTAGTTGTAGGTGGGTGGTTGGAGGTTGCTGCTGGTAGATCCTCTTTCGTTTAACTTGCATGCGTCCATCGTCTTGCTGTCTCCCCTAAGATCTTCCTGAGATCACCGGGTATGATGAACAGGGTAAAGTTCAATGAATCAACACTGTAGTAGTCGCAGATGGGTGGCTGGCAGGCACTACTGGTAGATCCTCTTTCTTTAACTTTCACGTGTCTTTCGTCTTGCTGTTTCCCCTAAGATCTTCCTGAGATCACCGGGTATGATGGACAGGGTAACGACGCAATATAAAGATTGCATATTGTTGTTGTGAAAGTGGCCATCCGTGTGCCGTATTAGCGTCTGTTAACGAGTGCTTACACTAATTGTTGTAGCTGTTGCTGTTGCTGGCTTTCACTCTCACACCATAGCTATGAGTCAAGTACTGTTAGTGTTATGTAGGCCTATATCAAGTGTCCGTTAACTCGTCAGGATTTGAATTAATAGAAGTCTAAACAACACCAATGTTTGAGATCATAATCATGTTGATGCTGCTGTCACGGGTGTTTGAAATAGTTTGATTTGACAGGTGTATGATAGGTTTCGCTGGGGGGGGGGGGGGGGTCAAAATCATTTTTCAATCGCTACCTTTTAGTTGAGAGGCCGACACCTTGCCTCTGGATAGTAAATATCTTTACTTTACCCACAGTTGACATCAATAGCAAGTCTACCCAAACATGTGGGCGGTTGGCGGGGGCTACTGGTAGGTCTTACTTCTTTCCTTTCACTCTTTCACCTATCGGTTATCCTGCTGGTTCCTCTCAATTCACCCTGAGATCGCCGCATATGAGTGACGGCGTACATTTCAATCAGCCAAACAACAACCGTGTGATATTGCTTTAAACTCCATAATTAATTGAATGCGTTCCCAATGTAAAGTCAATGATGCGACATATGGCAATACTGTACAGTCGGTTTTAAACTCTATAATTAATTGAATGCGTCCCCGATGTAAAGTCAATGATGAGACATGTCAATACTGTACAAGCGGTTTTAAACTCTATAATTGATTGAATGCGTCCCCAATGTAAAGTCAATGATGAGACATATGGCAATACTGTACAAACAGTTTTAAACTCTATAATTAATTGAATGCGTCCCCAATGTAAAGTCAATGATGAGACAGATGGCAATACTGTACAAACGGTTTTAAACTCTAAATTAATTGAATGCTCCCCAATGTAAAGTCAATGATGCGACATATGGCAATACTGCAAACGTTTTAAACTCTATAATTGATTGAATGCCCCCAATGTAAAGTCAATGATGAGACATATGGCAATACTGTACAAACAGTTGTAAACTCTATAATTGATTGAATGCGTCCCCAATGTAAAGTCAATGATGAGACATATGGCAATACTGTACAAACAGTTGTAAACTCTATAATTGATTGAATGCGTCCCCAATGTAAAGTCAATGATGAGACATATGGCAATACTGCAAACAGTTGTAAACTCTATAATTGATTGAATGCTCCCCAATGTAAAGTCAATGATTTGTGCTGTCAGGGCCAAACAGAATTAGTATTGAAGAAATGGAAGTGTGTTCAGTTTGATAAAATCAGGGATCTTTGATCTTTATTTCATGTCAGATAGTGACTTATGTTTGCACTGTCACTTAAATTGATTATATTGTTACCCTCTCTCTCTCTCTCTCACACACACACACACATACACACACACACCCACACACACAAATCAAATAAAGAAATCACGTTTCTTGACACTCGTGTAAAGCCAAAAGGTCAAGGCATTCGCTTTGTGCATTGAACAAAACAAAAATGGTACAAACACGATTGTGATTTCTCACGTCAATGATTACAGGTTGACCCTTTTATTTTGGTACGTGGTGTAGTAGTAGTAGAGGGTTAATGGGGAGTAGGGGTAGTGTTTCCTTCTAGATCTTTCATTTTCATAATGATTTGCTTCATACTCACGCTATAACGATACGTTCCTTTTCATTGTGTGTGGTTGGCGTTAGCTACTGGTAGGTCTTACTTCTTTCCTTTCACCATTTCACGTGTCTTTCTTTCATCTTGCCGTTTCCTCTTAATTCACCCCACCTTCGCCACCATATGCGGCGAGGTTAATTTCAATCACAAACACAAACCTTTTTATTGTCATTGGCTTCCAAAACAACACCAAAAAACAAGTGACAGTGTTGAGGGGCATTTTCTTTCTCTTATCTTAGATGAGAAGAAGAATGAGTAGAGCCACACCTTTCACGATTACAAGTGCACGCTTTAATATTCTTCTTCACGCGGGCTTACTTTGAAGGCCACTGCCAGGTCCTACTTCTTTCCTTTCTTCACTCTTTCACGTGTCTTTTTGTTTCACGTGGCTGTTTCCTCTTAATTCACCTTCAAATCCCCGCAAAGGGTGGATGGGGGGGGAGGGGGAGGGGATTTCAATCTACTAAAAACCATTTTCATTGTCATTGCCTTCCAAGACAATCCCAAGAACTAAATTAGTCAAATGGATAAAGAGCGTCTTCTTCTTTTTTCTTCTTTTTAAAAAACGAATTGTTTTTATCTTAGCGTAGAATAACTATTAACAGAGCCACGCCTTTCGCGATGTCATGTGTGTACAATTTACGAACACATGTATATATATTCTTTACGCAGGCTTAGTTTGCAGACTTGTATATATAATATCTTCTTCTAAGTAGCTGTTTGCCTATTAGGAATGTTGTGTCATACTATGAGTCACAGTCACGAACACACCGAAGTGAACAGGAGTCGCATCGCAACAAGTGGTGGTACTATTTGTGATATTATGAAACCATGTCGTCAACCTTCATGGCTCACCAATCGTAGTGATGGCGGTGACTACGCGTACATGACGTATCATCACTTTGATTACACATAACACACATACAAATAGGTTATACCATATATCTCTTTATGTCAATTATTTATTGGTGTGCACGCACACAAAGTATTGTTGGTTTATATATCTATTTATAAATAAATGGAACTCTTTAAAACAAAGCGTTGCTGGCTAATATAGCGAAATGACTTGTCCTATTTATAGGTTATTACACATGTTGGCGGTAGTTAATCTTAGCATCGCGTCACTTAACCGCCTTCTGTTAGGGATTGAAATGTGTGTGGTGTCATTTTGGGTGTTTTTGTGGAAGCGTTTGAATGCCCCCGTACTGTTTTGTGATAGTATTTTGGGGGTGTGGGGTAGAGAGGGGGGTTGCTTTATTCTTTGCGTTGCTTGTGCCCTGGTTGAGATCACCGGTCAAGGTTGACATTGATTTTAGCTTTTTATATTCGTGTATGTCCGCTCGTCTGTGAACGGATTTCTATGTGTGTTTGTTTTGTAATGTTTTCATCCAACACACGGCCATCACTTTTATTACTAATTGGTCAGGGCTTCTTTTAAGTCTAACTTTCTTCCTCATCGATTCACCCAAACGGTCGTGGGTTGAAGCCAAGACGGTTGAAACAAACTTTTCAAGTAACACCTGCCCCCCCCCCCACTCCCCTCCCTCCACCTGGTCCAGGTAGGTGGTTCGACACGAAGCCCCATCGGAGACGGACAATAAGAAGGAGGTGCCGTGTGCATAGCCTAACACTCCGTGCACGTTAATAATTATGTAGCTGTTTTCAGGCAAGTGGGGGCAAACATTTTAAAAATTCCACCAGACCCCATTTAAATCACCATTCAATTTGGATTGTTCTTCCAATGGAAATCAACTGCCCATACAATTACTCCCCCCCCCCTGCCCCACCATACACATGCACACACCTACACCTGTGTCGAATCTCTTTCTGTTTGTTGTCTACTCTTGGCTGTCCTACTGTATTAATTTGCTGTCGCGTAACCTTTCCAACAACGCGAGGTCTTCGCGTACACTCATTTTTCTTTCTTTCTTTTTTTAAAATATATGTGTGTGTGTGTGTGTGTGTGTGTGTATATATATATATATTATCCTCGATCGATTTATAACCCACGATTTGCTCAATCAGGGCTTGTAATCAGGACGACTATTGGACCAATTCAACCGTACTGCCTTTGCCAGAGATGTGCAAGTCGCATACCGATCCAATTTCGCTGTAAGTGTAATCCCACTGACGCTTGAAGGGCACACGCAAAAAGCAAACCCTACTTTCTCCTCTGTGTGGCCTCCTTTTCGCGGTCCATGTAATTTGTTTACGAGGTGCCGCGTGTCGCCACCTTCGTTGCACCTACCTCCCCCCCCCCCTCCTCATCCCCCAATGTGGAAGGTGGGTAGTTGGCGGAATCTGCTGGTAGGTCATACTTCTTTCCTCTCACTCTTTTACTCATCTTTCACCTTGCTGTTTCCTCTTTAACTCACTCTGAGATCACCGCTTATGGTGGACAGGGTGAATTTCAATCAATCAACCTACCAACCAATGGAGAAGACCCAACCCCCCCCCCACTGTTGTGTTGTGTGTGTGAGTCGGTCGACCTGTCTGTTTGTCATGTGGGGCAGGAGATGGTTGTTTGTATCCACGTTCTATCAAAACGCCCTTGAAGTTGTCGTGGATGAAGTAGGTGTGTGGGTAAGACCCGTGGCAGTGTCAGTGGCAATGTCAGTGTCAGTGGCAATGTCAGTGTCAGTGGCAATGTCAGTGGCAATGTCAGTGACAGTGTCAGTGGCAATGTCAGTGGCAATGTCAGTGACAGTGTCAGTGGCAATGTCAGTGACAGTGTCAGTGGCAATGTCAGTGGCAATGTCAGTGACAGTGTCAGTGGCAATGTCAGTGGCAATGTCAGTGACAGTGTCAGTGGCAATGTCAGTGGCAGTGGCAGTGGCAGTGGCAGTGTCAGTGACAGTGTCAGTGTCAGTGGCAATGTCAGTGACAGGCCATAGGAAGGCAACGTCTCCGCGATGGTTAACCAGTGTGACATGTAGCTGCTATAGCATTGGTTATATTATATACATGGGTACACACACACACACACACATACATACACACATGCATACATACATTCATACATACATACATTCAAACATACATACATACATAGTATAATATATTCATTCATACATATATACACACACACATACATACATACATATATTCATTTATACATACATACATACATACATATATACATATATACACACATACATACCTACATACATATGTACATACCAAGGACTACTGTAGTCACACTAAGATCATATTTGAACACTGAATTAGCAGCTGCAAAGAATTGGGAGTAGCTAGCCAACCCATTGTTTGATTCAATATTTTACCTAACGGCACACTAATCCCTTTCTTAAAAGCATAAAAGAGTTAAAAGAGAATTCAATGTAGTTTTGTCATTAACAATTATTGAAATGTACCTCTGCTTGGCCTTTGACTTCACTCCACTGTGGCTCCTTCGTATTATTGTTAGATTCATCGTAATTTCCCCTTGCATCATAAAATACTTTACTCGGTATGTAAATACTATCTCAAACTAAATAGATATACTCTATTGACTTTAATTACTTCTTATTTTGCTTAAAAGTGATGGCAAGAATTATTACGCCACATGAGGGAGTGATGTTGGTTCTAAAAATAGACGGCTCGCCAAAAGATAGAACGAAACAATCGCATTCGCTAGCGAAGTCAGAAATTAGACCCTGCGTGTCCTTTCTTACAGTAGTCCTTGGTACATACATATATACATACATACATACATCTACATGTATGTGTGTATAATCGGTGTGTATGTGAGGATCAGTTAATGTCCCGTCTTGTGACTGTGTATGCGAGTAAATCTATTTCTGATTTGGATATCGATAAACACTATACATCCATTGTAAATGATTGGGAGTATTTAGACCTTGTAAGAGATCTTTCTTCAGAGTTCTCTGGCGGGCGCTTGGCGGGCTCTACCGGTAGGTCCTACTTCTTTCCTTGTCTTCTTTCACTTATCTTTCATCTTGCTGTTTCCTCTTAATTCACCCTGAGATCACAGCAATGGTGGAGTGGGTAAATTTCAAAGAAACAAAAATCAGGGTTCTTTCACGGAACTGTGAAACCTCATCGAAACTTAGGTGGCCTAATATGGAGTGCACGGCAGATGTATTACTACTACTACTACTACTACTACTACTACTACTACTACTACTACTACTACTACTACTACTACTACTACTACTACTACTACTACTACTACTACTACTATTATTATTACTACTACTACTACTACTATTACTACTACTACTACTACTACTACTACTACTACTACTACTACTACTACTACTACTACTACTACTACTACTACTACTACTACTACTACTACTACTACTACTACTACACTACCACTACCACTACCACTACCACTACTACTACTACCACTACTACTTCTTCTACTTCTACTTCTCTTATTCGCTTCTTTATTTTATTCGAATCATGACTCCATTGAAGTGAAATCCAGCTCCACTGCTAGCAATCCCCAATATGTTTTCCGCTGCGGCACGACTACATCTGCCACCCTGCTTCCTTTGGGGCAATAAAGTGCATGGTTGTACACTTGCGAGTGGTAAAAGATAATAATAGACAAAATAGGACAGGCCAAACGTGTGACGTTTGGGTATGACGACAATGTACATCCGAAATGAATATCTCGTGTTTGTTGGTTATCACTCTCGACTTCACTGTGGCTCATTTTGTGTTGTAAATACACACCCATACACACACACACACGCGCACACACGCACGCATCCATCAACACACACACACACAGAAGTCTACGGCACTTATTATTTAAGTTAAAAGTACAAAGAAAAGCAATAAACCTAATCAAAAGATTAACGAACAAAAAAATACATTGTACCATTGCAAATGATGCACTGTAATCCCTCCATAAAGGAAGCGATCGATTTGGCAAGAGTATCCAAGATCAATGCCAATAACAATCCATCTTCCCAACTTGTAAAAATCGTCAACTTTTATTCATTTATTTTGTGGTTGTTATCAAGAGCCCCATGAGCTCACTCACACAGCTGCTTCTGTCAGGCTTTTTTTCAACAGCTGCTGTCCACGAAGTTTTTCTGCTTGCACGAAGTGTTGAAAATGCGCTATCCATAATGTATTTGATACTGTTCATTCAGCATTAGATCTAATGCAATGGCTTTACATGGCGAGTGTCAAGTTGATGCGATCAAACTTATCTTTCTTCATTAAAGAGAAGAAGAAGGGGGAAAAGCCGTCTGTTATTAGTATTGATCTTAGATCCTCTTACCAACTCAACTGTTTCGTTTCGTGAGGGATTACCGGTGCAAGTTTTACACCCTATTGTGAATGCTGAGTTTATTACATAATTTTAAACTATACGACAAAGATCTTGTTGTTGGCTGGTAATATAGGTCGTCTCGTGTGGATTAACTCCCAGGCCTTCGTAAAGTCAAGTAGCGATTCAATCTTCATTGTCGTGTGTTGGTAAATGTTCCTCTGCGTTTGTGAATGTGTGTGTACATCGGAATGATCCCGTCTTTGTGTGTTGGTAAATGTTCCTCTGCGTTTGTGCGTGTGTGTATGTGTGTGTTCGTCTGAATGATCCCGTCTTTATGTGTTGGTGAATGATCCTATGTGTTTGTGTGTGTTGAATGATCCTCTCCATTGTGTGTGTGTGTGTGAATGGTCCTATGCGTGCCTGTGAAGGATCTTACTTGTGTTTGGTGAATGATTTTCTGGGCGTGTTTATGTGTATTTGTGTTTGAATGATAATCTGTGTCTGTGTGTGTGTGTGTGTGTATGTTTGTGACGCAAAACAAGCAACAATAAACAACCCCATCGACAAAAGCAAAGCAACAACAGTTATGACGAGAACTGCTTCCCACCCATTATCATAGTCACTCAACATTCTCATCATGTAGTTTGCTTGTCACGTGAACTACACGTGTCGTGAGTGACACACACACGTTTCAAATAGTCTACAGGCAGATAATACATTTGATATCTATGGGTGTTTCATTTCATCTGGACAAGTTCCGTTTTCGTTCAGAAAACTCACTGTTAATGTTCGAGTGCATGCGTGCGTCAAAGTCAAAGGAACAATTAATAGCTACGCTGTCACACATGTATAACGTTACCTCCAGTCCCCAGTCCTTCCTTCCTGACTGACTTCATGTCCGTTACACGCCTGTCATAAAAGTGGCCCGTCCCCAAGAGAAATGGAAATCAACTGTCACCTGTTAATGTATAAGGCTATACTCTTTCTAATGAAATGAGTGTATTCATGCATGTATGTATGTATGTGTGTGCGTGGGTGTGTGCATCAATGTATCTGTATCTGTGTATGTATGTATGTATGTATGTATGTATGTATGTATGTATGTTACATGCGTGTACGTATGTGTGTATGTCTGTATGAAGTAGAGATGGTCACCAAAGGGATGAACGAGTTACCACTGTCTAAGCATGTTGGACCACGGTGTCCACAGTCAGGCGATGGCCTGCCAACTAAAGGTTGTGAGTTCGTGCCCCCACAGGTTGAAAATATTTCTTGAATCTTCCGGGTTAAACCCACCCCAGGGCCAGGTAGGTGGATCGAGACCCAGTCCCATAGGAGACGGACGATAACTAAAGACAAGTCCCAAGTGCAGATCGCACTGCTCTGTGCACGTTAGATATTAATCGGATGTTTACTGAGTAGTCCAGGCTAAATTAGAAATCAGTAAAAAAAAAAAAACACTTCGAGATCACCTTATTTGTGGATGTAGATCAAATCAAATCAAATTATAACCAACAAACAAACAAAAAAAGAAATTCTGAACTTGTATCTGATGCGTTATTGTAGTTCGGTGTGTCTTTCTTACCTTTTAACTTTTACGTCTTGTTTATGCCTAATCTTGCTAGTTGTGTTCGTGTTTGGCACATGGCATGATCTGACGTCATCTTATACTGCCGTGTGAAGACATTTGATACTGTTCTCTATCATTGGATCTTGATATAGATATATAATATATACACACATTGAATGAACGCGACATCTAATTACGTTCTATCGTTGGATCGCGATACAGAATATACACAGGGCTCAACACTCCCAACAAATCACATTCTATCATTGGGTCTGGGTGGACACGCTTGCTAATTACCGTCTGTCTTTGGATCTTGATGCAGATGTCCACAGTTCTCAACACTCCAGCAAATCGAATTCTATCTATCTATCAATAGACGTGGTGTACACACACACACACACACACACACACACACACACACACACACTGAACACACCACAAGTCGTTGTCATTTAATTTGATCTTCACACACGCGTTGTATACTATATAATGTAATTAAATAAAGTAGAATTTATTCTAGGCCATTGTGGCACTTAGAGCGGGAGCTTATTCCGGTATCGAGTCGGGGGTGGGGGGCGGCATAGAAGGGTCTTTCTCATGGAACACAATGGCTGACCTAACTTTGATAAGATTCGAAACCGGAACATCACAATCCCAATTCCGGCAGCTTAACCACTCGGCCACCGATGCAACACACAATAATACAATGTGGTCTCAAATCCACTACAATGTGGTCTCAGATTGCACACTTGGCAATAATACAATGTGGTCTCAAATTCTGCACTTGGCCAACAAATCACAAAACTAACGTGAATGAAATACGTCATGTATTGGGTCTCCTGTAAGGGGACACTTTTCCCACAGTGTAAGGTGCTTTTAAATTGTTTTTCTCAAGTTCGCGTTGGCTTCTTTCTACCGCTGCTGCTACTGCTACTTCTACTACTACTAATTCTACATCTACTACTACTACTACTACTACTACTACTACTACTACTACTACTACTACTACTACTACTACTACTACTACTACTACTACTACTACTACTACTACTACTATTACACCAACTTCAAACACCCAACACCACCACCTCCCACACCGCGACGACTGGTGCATCTTACAAAGCACCCAATAACGTCTGTTTGTTTACGTCACCAAGTCTAAGCCCCTATGACGTAGGCACTGGCCATTACCGACCGCCTTCATTTGCCCAAAATCCATACCTTCTCGTACTTTAGGTCAATCTTTACGCAAGATTTTGCCCATCCAAGTTTTAATTGTAATACTTATGTGTGTACAATAGGATGGATGTTTGTCTACGGAGTGACGAATGTGATAGACGGCTAGCACGGGTTTTGGGGCAAGGAACAGGCTCACACGTCAAATACACCTCGATTTGACTGTTGCCACACTCTTTTGCCCTCAAGTCTTGGTGTACCAAAACCCGCACGTACCAATTCTGCAAGGTGGAGCATATAGGACTGCATCTTAAAGAGTATATATATATACGTAGAGAGAGAGAGAGAGAGAGAGAGAGAGAGAGAGAGAGAGAGAGAGAGAGAGAGAGAGAGAGAGAGAGAGAGAGAGAGAGAGAGAGAGAGAGAGAGAAGAGGGAGGGAGGGGGGGAGAATGAGAGGAGAGAAGGGGGAGGGAGGGAGGGCTGGGGGATGTGAAATTTGACCCATTTCACTTTCCTTCTTGTTAACATCATGATGTTTTGTTCCACTAGAGAGGTTTGTCATCGATAATAATTGTAAAGAAGTGTTCATCTCTTTATCGTCATGCTTTTGTCTTTACGGGTGATGCCTGTTGTCTCGGGGGGGGGGGGGGGGCTTCCCCCATAGTCAGGTCAACATAACCAATATGGTGTCCTAATAGTAATACATTGTACTAATAGGCACAGTGGAATAAACAGGGCCATGTTTGTTCCAATAAATAGGGCCATGTTTGTTCCAGTGAATCGATGTAAGAGACAAATATAGTTTTGACAGAGCCACTTCTGAACTCCAAGGGAGATAATAAGTGGATTGTAGTGTCAATACTTGTAATTACGCATGGGCTGTCTTCTGTCAATTGAAATAGCTCTTATTTATAAATTATTCATAAGGTCTCGGGGCCTAGCTGTGTGGGTGGAGTGCAAGTAAGGATGGACTTTCTCCCTTGTTGCTGTTGAAACTCGAGTACATGATATTGGCGTTCGGTAATCATGTAATGCAGTGTGATTTTTCAAACTTGCCTTATTCACATTGCAAGTCCTCTGTGGGTGGTTGGCCGCTGCTGCTGCTACTGCTAGTGTCGTGGGCGGTTGGGTGGGCGTTGCTGGTATCTCTTACTTCTTTCCTTTCACTCTTTCACGGGTTCGAGTATGCCCCATGAGTCTCTGCCATTGACCTTCGAGGAAGATAAGACAATCATCAAGGCAGCTGTCGCAGCTGTCTGCAATCAATGGAGAGAAAAGCATAGCAGCTATAACCCCAATGATTCCATTCACCAACTTGACAGAAAGTCCCAGGTCACACTATTCAGACTCAGGACTGCAACCGTCTCTACCAACATATGTATCGGTATCTGAAAGTTGGGGAATCATAATGGTGTGAGTGTCGTGCACCCCAAACAGAACACTGAACATATTCTCCAGCAGTGTCCACTCCACACATCAGAGAGAACAGCGATATGACCGGGAGAGACACCCTGGAAGAAAAGCCCTACGGCCCTATGGAGAGTCTGCAAAAGACTGCCATTCATGGAGACATCCGCATCCTGATCCGACCCGCTGGCAGAGAGATCGAAGAAGCAGAAGAAGACTCTCTCACGTATCATTCATCGTGCTGTTACCTCTTAATTCACCCTGGGATCACCGCGTGTGGGGGGACTCGTAAAGGTTGCGAGTTCAAGCCCCGCCAACGGTTGAAAGATTGTCTCGAGTTTTTTCGAGTACATGTACAATTTACCCCCACCCCCAGGTCCAGGTAGGTGGATCAACACCTAGTCCTATCGGAGACGGACGATAAAAAGGAGATCCCGTGTGCAAATCACAACATTCTGTGCCAACGTTAAAAGATCCCTTGGCTGTTTACAAGGGAGTCGGGGCACCGTTTTAGATTCCTACCAAAAAACACTGAGATCACCATAGTTGTGGATGTGGGTGAAATCAAACCAAATCAAATCACCGCGTGTGGCTGACGATGGCAACACATTTTCAATTTATATTTTTTTAAAGGATCTCCATCCCCGGATATGATGGACATGGGTAAATGTCAATGAAAAGTGTATGTTGGTGTTTGCTCTCAATCAATCGGTCAAGGTTGCTATAGAGTGTGATATAGCCTACAATGCCATTGTAATAGACACGTTAGGCGTGTTCTAATCAATCAAACTAAGCCTTTCCTCTGTCTAGTTTTCTCTTCTTTCTTTCTATCCGCGTCTTCGTCTTAGGCAGGTGGTTTGTAACCGTCCTATAGATCTAGTTCCTTTCTTCCCATTTCTTCTTTTCCTCCTTTCGCCTTGCTGTTTGCTCTTACATCAACCTGAGATTACCGGACACAGGGAACCAAAATTTCATAGAAGAAAACATTCCCCTCCATGTCTGTCTGTCTGTCTGTCTCTCTCTCTCTCTCTCACACACACACACACACACACACACACACACTCACACATACACACACACACAGAATATGGGCAGTTGGCAGGTATAGTATGTCTTTTTCTTCTTCTTCCATTCATTTACTTACCTTTCATCTTGCAATATACTCTCAATACACAGTGTGAACTTTGTACATGGTGGACGGGGAAATTACAATGGATCGATCAATCGACTGCTCTCTCTCTCTCTCTCTCTCTCTCTCTCTCTCTCTCTCTCTCTCTCTCTCTCTCTCTCTCTCTCTCTCTCTCTCTCTCTCTCTCTCTCTCTCTCTCTCTCTCTCTCTCTGCGCGCGCACACGCACACGCACGCACGCACACACACACACACACATTTAAACATACACACACACACACTCACACACAGACCTACGTACCATTGAAAACCCACAAACAGTAAGAGAAGAAAACACCTATTCAATTCAGTCACCGTCTTACAGTTACATACATAATACATCTACTCATGCCTACGGCAAGAAACAAAAACAAACATTATGATGAAACGCGTGGCATTATGAGTTTGTAGTCAGGTAGACGGTGGTTCAACAGCTTGGCTAGCCCCGGTTTTGTTCAGACCGTTGAACTCTTAAGAAAGGTACTTTACTCTGCTTTCCTCACTTGAGTCAGGTGTCCTCCCGGGCTGTAGAAAAATGATATTATCAGAGAATAAGTATGGTTTGCCTAACAGGTAGATGTACTATATATGCTCCCAAGGGAGTTGAGGACCTTGAATGAAGTGACCTGCTGGGGGATACACAATGTAACATAAGTGACCTACATTTGTGCAGGGAAACGGATTATAAATCTATCTTTATGACCCATTAATCCTTGTGTAATTTTGTTTTGCTTTCTCTTTGACACAGAGTCGAGGTTTGCACTTCCGACATACAGATAACGTCAACCACTGGCTAAGAGCCATGGAGGAGATTGATTGCCATCAGTAAGTGCCCCTCTGTGGTCACTTCAACTCATTCATCATAGGCATACTAGCACTGCATATTATGTTTAGCCCTTGTGGCTCTTTAATCTAAGACGGGGCAATATTATGTTATCACTGATGTTTGTATTGATATGGTGTTGCTGTAGCTGTTGTAACTGTTGTTTTTGTTGTTGGGCTTGTGGTAAGATAAAAGAGGGGCGGGCGGGGGAAGTGATTGCCGTTGCGTGGGGAGAAAGAAAGTGTCACACATGCAGGTTCTTCCACTTCCATGATGATCCGTGATACTCTACATGGTTTTGGGAGATGTGTCTTAAAGGAGTGGGGTGGGCGATTAGCAGATGCTGCTGGTAAATCGTACTTCCTTCCTTTCACCCTTTGACATTTCTCTCATCTTTGTGGTATTAGCTTATTTCTCCCCTGAGATCGCCACATATGGTGGATAAGTTAACTTCAAACGAAGCAAACAAACAAGTCCCAAAGGAAAGGGGAATAATTTCCCGCAATGCTGACATAAAAGATGGATTATGTTCAAGATGGGGACGGAGGAATGCTGCAAATTAATAGTTGCTTCAGATACAAGACTTTAGGAGTCTTTGTTGTAAATATGAGAAACGTAAAGGCCTTCATACAAGGTCAAACATGCTTGTCATACATCCTACGACACCTTGCATACATTCGACCTGGCTAAAAACAGGACACAACCTAGAGCCAACATGTTGGTTATACTTATTGGTCATGCGTTCATCAAACATAGCCAACATGTTGGTTATATTTATTGGTCATACATTCATCAAACATAGCTAACATATTGTTTATACTTATTGGTCATGCGTTCATCAAACATAGCTAACATATTGGTTATACTTATTGATCATGCATTCATCAAACATAGCCAACATGTTGGTTATACTTATTGGTCATGCATTCATCAAACATAGCCAACATGCTGGTCTTATTTATTGGTCATACGTTCATCAAACATAACCAACATGTTGGTTATACTTATTGGTAATGCGTTCATCAAACCCTAACCAGACGGTCATACCTGGATTGTACAGTTTGCCATCACATGCAAGCAGTCATTGTGGTATAGTGGCGAAGGGATAGGAACCAGTTCACCTGACTTCTAGGAGATAATTGTACGGGAATTCCACGATGGTATTTACTATTCTATGAGATAATTGTACGGGGACTTCCATGGTTGTTTTATTATTCTATGAGATAATTGTACAGGGAATCCCATGGTTGTTTTATTATTCTATGAGATAATTGTACAGGAATCCCATGGTTTTATTATTCTATGAGATAATTGTACAGGGAATCCCATGGTTGTTTTATTATTCTATGAGATAATTGTACAGGGAATCCCATGGTTGTTTTATTATTCTATGAGATAATTGTACAGGGAATCCCATGGTTGTTTTATTATTCTAGGAGATAATTGTACGGGGAATCCGATGGTGGTATGTATAATTCAACCCAAGGACGTACGAGAAAAAGGTCACATAAGATTTTAATTCTCAACGATGGGTAATTCTCAACGATGGGTAACTGCTGCTAATATAGCCACGCAGACATTTAGTGTGTTCAGTGATTTAATCCATTTAAATAAAACAGTGCAGTAATTATTACATAAAGTAGTTCTCGCATGCGCTTGTGCTAATTTGAAGGCAACGTATTTGGAAACGAGATTGTTTTATAACGCCCAACTTGATTTATTGTTTATTTACGTCGATAAATCAAATTGGAAAGGACCGAAACATTTGATGAATGCTCAGCGTTATTGTGTCTGCGGGTTTCGCAGAGGCATGTGCGGGGTGATTGCAGGTGCCACTGGTAGGCCCTGCTTTACTTTCCTTCTTTCACTTATGTTTTCATCTAGCTGTTTCTTCTTAATTCACCCTGAGATCACCGGGTAAATTTCAAAGAAGAAAAAGTAAGGCATGTTGGCGAAATATCAGGCACTTCACTTGACATCTTCTCCTGCATGACATGCACATGACACACCGCCAGGTTTTCGCCAGATTCCCCAACCAGGCGATCAAACAGGTCATTAGTGTGTATGACGTCTGCATGATATGTGCATGAAGTACACTCTTACCAACATGTAGAATGGCCGTATGAGCCAAGTGTGACCATGTGGAGGGCCTTCAAATATTTTGGACTCAACTTTTATTTTTTTTATTGCCGTGTATTGTAGTATTCAAAATTATTTAACAGAAGTTCATAAGTGTCATTTACTGTTTTGTTTTCAGATATTTTATCCAGAAACAACAGACATATATGATCGCAAAAACATCCCTCGGGCAGTATATTGTGTTCATGCTCTAAGGTTTGTCAATCCTCCTCACTCTTCTTTAAGTTTTAGACACAAAGAACAAACAAAGAAAATAGGAAAAAAGACAAGCAGAAAAAAGAAAAAAATTTTCATCCTCAACTCAGCTCTTGATAACTTTACAAAAAAATTCTTATTACGTTAACAACCATTAGATGACACTCATTCATATCAAAATGACAGTTGCAGACTAAAATTCATTATAGCCAAAACACTTGTATTTCTAGTTTACCAAAATGGTTTGCTTTTTTTTGCTTTTGCTTTTTTATGAAATAAATCACAGGGTTTATTGTGCAAAAGGTGTTTATCTCTGTTGAGAAGGAGAAATGATATGGCACTCGTACTTGACTCTTATTGCAAGGAAAATTGAATCATTAGAATATAAATTGCTTAGGCATTCACAGACAAGTTTTTAATCTTATAAGCTTTATAAGATATATATATATATATATATACCCCCCCCCCCCCCCCCCCCTGCCTGCCCACCACCTCATCACCCCATGTATATCTGGTCCTCTCTCACACCTGTTCTCCATGTTATTTGGATACCACTGGAAAACCAGAAAGGATTGTTTTGTTAACTTGAAAGTTGATGAGCAGTTTTGTTGTTGCTGCTGCTTGATTATTATCTTTTCTCGTATTATTTTTCAGTCTATTCTTATTTAAGCTGGGTCTTGCACCCCAGATCCAAGACCTGTACGGGAAAATTGTCTTTACAGGTTAGTAACATGCAAGACAATATCATGGTAAAAATGTCACCGTTTTTAAGGGACCATTTTTTTCTATGGTAAACTTCTTAGTCAAGTAAGTTAGTGACTAGTAAGAATCATTTTGTATTGCATAATTTTTGTTGAGCAAAATCATAGATGTGACTAGAAGAGAGAAGGGGGAAAGTATTCAATCCAGACGCATTCTTGTCACACACCTTGGCACTAAGTAATGAATGATTGAAGAAGATTCATCACTTTTTTTAGTTCTTATGTTCTTATGCTGATTAATAAATTTTTTTAATTATTTTTTTATATTGTTGAAAGAACGTCAAACTTTTTTTTCACCAGATGAGTCACATAGATTTAGTAAGATTGGAGGTATCCTTGCCAAAAAAAATGTCTCCAAAATTATTTCTAGTTTTAGTTTGTTATAATGTCACAAAAATTTTGTGGATTTATTCTTTATTTTATTTTATTTTTTTAATGTCACAAAATTATTTTTTGTAATATTGTTGAAAGAACTAACACTGTGGATTGTTGTAATGTCATTTTGTCAAACTTTCTTTTGCTCACAAAATGTCTCCAACACTGTGGAGGAAGAAATCAACACTGTTGCCATGAGAAAAAGAGCTAGACAAAATGTCTCCAACACTGTGGATTGTTGTAATGTCACAAAATGTTTCCAACACTGTGGGAATTCAAATGTCAGCATTTAGGTAAATGTATCCAACACTGAATTGTTAAATGTCTCAAAAATGTCTCCAACACTGTGGATTGTTGTAATGTCTCAAAATGTCTCCAACACTGTGGATTTTTGTAATGTCTCAAAATGTCTCCAACACTGTGGATTGTTATAATGTCACAAAATGTCTCCATTGTTGTAATGTCACTGTGGATTGTTGTAATGTCACAAAAATGTTTCCAACACTGTGGATTGTTGTAATGTCTTAAAATGTCTCCAACACTGTGGATTTTTGTAATGTCACAAAATGTCTCCAACACTGTGGATTGTTGTAATGTCACAAAATGTCTCCAACACTGTGGATTGTTGTAATGTCACAAAATGTCTCCAACACTGTGGATTGTTGTAATGTCACAAAATGTTTCCAACACTGTTGGAATTGTTCCAACACTGTGGATTGTTATAATGTCACAAAATGTCTCCAAAAATGTCAACACTGTGGATTGTTGTAATGTCACAAAATGTTTCCAACACTGTGGATTGTTATAATGTCTCAAAATGTCTCAACACTGGATTGTTGTAATGTCGTTTCCAACACTGTCTGTCAAAATGTCTCCAACACTGTGGATTGTTGTACCTCAAAATGTTTCCAACACTGTGGATTGTTATAATGTCACAAAATGTCTCCAACACTGTGGATTGTTCAAAATGTCTCCAACACTGTGGATTGTTGTTATGTCTCAAAATGTCTTCAACACTGGTCATAATGTCTTAAAATGTCTTCAACACTGTGATTGTCATAATGTCTCAAAATGTCTCCAACACTGTAGATTGTTATAATGTCTCTCCAACACTGTGGATTGTCTCCAACACTGTTATGTCTCAAAATTGTCTTCCAACACTGGATTGTCTAATGTCTCAAAATGAACACTTGGATTGTCAATAAAAATGTCCAACACAAAATGTCTCCAACACTGTAGATTGTCATATTGTCTCCAACACTAATGTCTCAAAATGTCTCCAACACTGGATTGTCATAATGTCTCAAAATGTCTCCAACACTGGATTGTCATAATGTCTCAAAATGTCTCCAACACTGTGGATTGTCGTTATGTCTCAAAATGTTTCCAACACTGGATTGTCGTTATGTCTCAAAATGTCTCCAACACTGTCTCCAACACTGTGGATTGTCGTAATGTCTCAAAATGTCTCCAACACTGTGGATTGTCTCACAAAATGTTTCCAACACTGTGATTGTTGTAATGTCTCAAAATGTCTCCAACACTGGATTGTTGTAATGTCTCAAAATGTCTTCCAAAATTGTCATAATGTCTCCAAATGTCTCCAACACTGTTGTTATAATGTCTCAAAATGTCTCCAACACTGGAACACTGTGGATTGTCGTTATGTTTCCAACACTGTGGATTGTTGTTCAAAAACACTGTTGTCATAATGTCCAAAATGTTTCAACACTGGATTGTCATAATGTCTCAAAATGTCTCCAACACTGTGGATTGTCGTTATGTCTCAAAATGTCTCCAACACTGGATTGTCGTTATGTCTCAAAATGTTTCAACACTGGATTGTCGTTATGTCTCAAAATGTCTCCAACACTGTGGATTGTCATAATGTCTCAAAATGTTAACACTGTGGATTGTCATAATGTCTCAAAATGTCTCCAACACTGGATTGTCTGTCTCAAAATGTCTCCAACACTGGTCGTAATGTCTCAAAATGTCTCCAACACTGTAGATTGTCGTGTCTGTTTCAACACTGTGGATTGTCGTTATGTCTCAAAATGTCAACACTGGATTGTCGTTATGTCTCAAAATGTCTCCAACACTGGATTGTCGTAATGTCTCAAAATGTCTCCAACACTGTGGATTGTCGTTATGTCTCAAAATGTCTCCAACACTGGATTGTCGTTATGTCTCAAAATATCTCCAAAATCCAACACTGTTGATGTTTGTAACCTGTATTGTTGTAAATGGTCCCTGGATTGTTACAAGTATATTGTTCTTGTGATTTTGTGTGTGTTGTTGTAAAGCTCCAACATGTTGGTTACTCAGTATTTGATTGTCAGTCTTCAAACCAGCAAACCAAAATGTCATTAGGCTGTTTAGTAGGTTCAAAAAGCTGGAAAGCGTTTTTATAAAATGTTTCCAAAATTGTTTTGTAAAATGTCTCCATACGTTTAACTATGGAATTTGCTCCATTAAATCTGAATGAGAAGCCAACCCAAAATTTACCATTTGATTCCAAAGAAAGATCAACTGAAGCCTTAAGAGTGCCTAAAATTTGTCTTGTTGCAATTTAAACATTATTCTCCCACAGGAAGTACTTATTTATTTTTTATCTCTGATCCAGACAACCTTTTAAAGATTAAATGGATTGTAAATCATGTTATAACTCAATCTCAGGGACTAAAGAAGAAGAAAAGCTTTTCTAATGTAGAGATGAAAAAGAAGAAGAAAAAAGGCATAAAAAATGTAGATTATTATTGTAACAATCTTTGACCCTGTTCCAAAAGATGCTTTTGTTTAACAACTTTTTCTTTCATCCCTTTCTACTCCAATACAGTTGACTGTGGATGATGCAGCTTGTAAGTACTCCATTAGAAACTGTTGATGTTGTCTATTCATAGCTTGCTAGGTGGTATTCAGTTGTTTTATAAGTATCAAGGCAATAGATGGTTTAAAACTATGTTCTTCAGTGCTGCGTTTCCAGCGGGCCAATTTCTTTCCTTTCGTTCTTTCACTTATTTTTCATCTTGCTGTTTCTTTTAATTCACCTTGAGATGACTGCAATGGTGGATGGGGTGAATTTCAATGAAACAAAAGCTGCTTTTCCTATCTTATTTGAGAGAGAGAGAGACACATGGGGACGAGTAAATTTCAATGAAATTAACAAACAAATATCAAGTCATCTATTTCTCCTATGCAGCATCACGTGAAATGATGGTCCATACTGATTAGTAGAGAACTTGGGTTTTTTTAATAGAAAGATACCTTGGGGATGTAAATTCTGGTGAAGAAGGCCACTTATGGAATTTGATAAATATTTTTTTATTGAATTGACCAAACTCTTCCATCTTTGTCTATATAAAAAAATCTTTTCGCTTTTTTCAAACCCATCAGTGCATGCGGCCATCATCGCCATCAACGAGGCTGTAGACCAACAGCAAGCTGCTGACACCTTCACCAAAATGCAAAACCCATCAGCCATGTTAGTTAACATAGATAGCGGCTATACACAACAATACCAAGACATACTCTACAATGCCAAATACGTCAAGGCAGAGAATGCAAAAAATAAGGTACCACCTTCCTCTCACATAGTTTACAATACTTATTCAAAGTTGTCTGTATTTATCATATAGGAAATAGAATGATTTCAGTGGATATGAACAAGAATTTTTAAAATTGTATATGCTCAAAACGTCAATAATCAATTTTTTGAATGTATTTTCGAAAAGTTGATTATGGACCATAATATTGAATGATCAGTGAAGTATTTGATATGATATTGCTTGTGATAGCATTGTTTGCCATGTTCATTTTTATTGCTATTTCTTTTTGTAAGAGACAGAATATTTATTGATAGGAAACCAAGTGCAACATTTTTCAAAGTATTTGATATGATATTGCTTGTGATAGCATTGTTTGCCATATTCATTTTTATTGCTATTGCTTTTGTAAGAGACAAAATATTTATCGATAGGAAACCAAGTGCAACATTTTTCAAACATGATGAATAAACTTTTCCTTTCATTATCAGAGTGCTGACCTAGACACTTCAGTGGAACAAGATGTTTACGATGTCCTTCTCACTCAAGCTGAGATCCAGGGAAATGTCAGTAAAGTTAACAGTGAGTTTCTTTACATTATTTCATAGTCGGCAGACTGATTCAGTATTGTGGCTTTTTAGCTTAAACAGTAATTTAATTTCATTTGAAATAAATTATCTAAACATTTCTGCATGAGATAAACAAAGAAAAACCCACCTTACTTCTGCGTTTCTGTTACCTAAGATTTAAATTTTATGTTAAACATTTGAATAAGATGATGAACTCTATACCTTTATGATTTAAACACTGATATGAATAATAAGCTATTTATAAAACAAGTACTTCTCCATGTTCTTTACCTTCAGCATCTGAGGCGTTGATAAGTCTCAGCAGTGCTTTGACAAGCAGCGATAAGGAAGCGCTCCTCGCTTTACTCAAATCTTTGGCACTTGGACTCAACAAAGTGAAGGATGAGAACATAGATTTTTACTTTGAAAAATTAAAACAAAGTTTACAAGACAAAAAGGCAAAGGTAAGACTTTTCTGTGTGTGGTTTGCTGTTTTCAGAGAGGAGGAGGATTTAATCCGTTTCATATTAATAAATTTCCCCACATTGTTGTTTTTATTAATACAACAGCGCTAGGGACAGCGGGCGGTTAGTGGGACCTGCTGGTAGGTCCTACTTCTTCCTTTTTCCTTCTTTCACATATCTTTCATTTTGCTATTTCCTCTTTGAGACATCCTGAGATCACCCATATGGTTGTCTGGTAAATTTCAATGAAACAAGCAAATTAATCACTTCATCAAATTGCTCTGTCATCGTGGGTGGTTGGCGGGTGATGCTGGTAGGTCCTGCTTCTTTTCTTTACCTTACCTTCTGTCGCCCATCTTTCATCATGCTGTTTCCTCTTAATTCACTCTTAGATTATTGAATGTGGTAAATTTTATTGAAACCAGCTAAAAGCTCTGTCATCTTGTGTGTTTTTGTTTTTATCATCAGGAGGAAGATGAAAATGCAAGTTTAACTAAGGAGGAAATCCAAAGTGCTATTGATCAGGCAAATTTGGAAGCAGACTTTGAATACCAGAGTAAGACATTGATATATTGATTATATCTTACATGCGAATAGCTTCCTAGACAAATTTGAAATGCATGTCTAAGATGATTATTTTATTTTTAAATTATTTTTTTTACTTATTTATAAATTTATATACTTATATTTATGTATTGATTTATTTATTTATTTATTTATTTTTTTATTGATACTGTTCATTTCATTATTCAATTTTATCTCCCACTTTCTCATTTCTTGTTGATTTTCTTTTAATTTACCCTGATATTATGGCGCGAGGTGGATGGGGTAAATTTTAATGAAACAATCTCTTTGTCCGTCTTTGCCTCTGTCTGCCTGTCCGTCTAGCTGTCTGTCTGTCTTTCTGTCTCTGTCTCTGTCTGTCTGTCTGTCTGTCTGTCTGCCTGTCTCTCTCTCTCTCTCTCTCTCTCTCTCTCTCTCTCTCTCTCTCTCTCTCTCTCTCTCTCTCTCTCTCTCTCTCTCTCTCTCTCTCTCTCTCTCTCTCAAAACCATCCCTCCCTCCCTCCCTCCTCCTCCATCTCTCTCTCTCTCTCTCTCTCTCTCTCTCTCTCTCTCTCTCTCTCTCTCTCTCTCTCTCTCTCTCTCTCTCTCTCTCTCTCTCTCTCTCTCTCTCTCTCTCTCTCTCTCTCTCTCTCTCTCTCTCTCTGATTTTATTTACAATTGGCTCTCTTTGCCATGCTCTATTACATTATTGACATTTATTTTTTAAGTGTCTATAATGGTATCTTTGAACTAAATTCACCAAAGACGAAACACTTTTTCCTTCGTGTAACAGAAAGCCAAACAGTCTTGAACGTGAACAAAGCCGTTGAGGACGGAGACGAAGAGCTGCTGGTGAAAAGTCTCCAGAATCCCTTGGCACGACTGAATAACGTGGAAAGCAGTGCAAACCACCTGTACTTGGAAGAGTTTTCCAGCATGAAGAAAGACAAAGGAGAGGATCTTGATTATGATGAGATCAACTCTGCTCTCAAGGGTACATATCCCAATTATAATCTTCATCGTTCTTGTATATTACGAATGTTGTTTTTGTTTATTTGTGATGAGTTTTTTTGCTTTTTTTTTAAGGAGGACGTTAAAATTTCCAATAGATTAAGGTGCTGGCCTGAAATGCTGGATCACTGCATTCAAGCTTTTCAGCTGTTGTTTTCTTTTGGTCTTGTTTTGTTTTTGTTTGTTTTCCTTTTTTCCCTCATTGTCAAGCGGACTGTTGGCGGGCGCTGCTGGTAGGTCTTGCGTGCTTTTACTCTTTCACTTCTCTTTACCTTGCTGTTTCCTTTTAATTCACCTTGAGATCACCACAATGGTGGACGGGGTAACTTTCAATCAAACAAACCCTCATTGTCAATGCAAATTCTATTTTCTACATATTAGGTCCGGTAGATCTCGCACCCATCGTAAAACCAACAATTTAACCAAACTTTTTACGTTTGTAGTGTCTGCTCGGGATCCTAGCATCTCAGATTTCTCATTACATTTTGTATTTTTTTTTATTACATTTAGTATTTTTTTTATTACATTTTGTATTTTTTTTATTACATTTAGTATTTTTTATTACATTTAGTATTTTTTTTATTACATTTAGTATTTTTTATTACATTTAGTATTTTTTTTATTACATTTAGTATTTTTTATTACATTTAGTATTTTTTTTATTACATTTAGTATTTTTTATTACATTTAGTATTTTTTATTACATTTAGTTTGTTTTTTTACATTTACTATTTTTTATTACATTAACTATTTTTTATTATATTTACTATTTTTTATTAGGCAGCCTATCCATAACCTACAGTGACCATATTGGAAAATCATGTGATTATACTTCAAGTAATCATACAATCAAAGAAATTACCACGTTTATGCTTTAATGAAAAATGTGGATGGTTTCATTTATCTTTCATCTCACTGTTTCCTCTCTTTTAAATTCACTGAGATTACCGCTTATGGTGGACTGGGTAAATTTCAATGAATTCAATAGCTTCAAAGAACTCACGTTTTTGTTTGTTCATCTTCAGTGCTATTTGCCATAGCTAGCATCAACAAGGCAATTGACAGGGCCACTCGGCTGGCACCTTCCGAGAGCTCTCCGTCCCGGAGATACATCTGGCAGACTTGGACGAAAACAATATGGACAAGTACCAGGACAGTCTGGCAACACAGAAGTCCAACAAGGCTGATGTAAGTGTGACCTGGAAATGATATGGATATCTGGAATCATTGCTCAACACCGAAATGTCATTCTAAAATATACTGTTTACAAACAGAACCACATAACATATCTATTCACCAAAAGAACCACATAACCAAAAAAGAACCACATAACATATTTATTCACAAAAAGAACCACATAACATATCTATTCACAAACAGAACCACATAACATATCTATTCACAAAAAGAACCACATAACATATCTATTCACAAACAGAACCACATAACATATCTATTCACAAACAGAACACATATTCACAAAAAAGAACAGAACACATAACATATGAACACATCTATTCACAAAAAGAACCA
Source organism: Doris montereyensis (assembly GCA_037039925.1). NCBI lineage: Eukaryota > Metazoa > Mollusca > Gastropoda > Nudibranchia > Dorididae > Doris > Doris montereyensis. Next base: position 733,854 of record JAXRKP010000011.1, on the reverse strand, counting down.
CATAATATATCTATTCACAAACAGAACCACATAACATATCTATTCACAAACAGAACCACATAACATGTCTATTCACAAACAGAACCACATAATATTTCTATTCACAAACAGAACCACATAATATGTCTATGTGATTTAAAATTCTCTCCTTGATTTATTGCTCATATTTCATGAGAGTGTTTTGTTTTGTTATTGTGCATTATTGTGAGTTTTGAGATATGATATGCATTTCATTTTGTGAACATATACTTTTTAGTTTCATAAGGGAAGGAGAGTGAGAGAGAGTGTGTGTGTACATTTAGCACTAATTTTTCCCTTTAATCAGATGCTTTAATTGTTTCTTATGTAATTATTATGTTTTTGCTTTTACCTCACTTTTACAATTTGTGTTTAACATCTTGAAATAAAACGTTCCCGACAAATGCAAATAGCATCCCTGAAGATTGAGCATTAATTAAATATTTTAATTTTTTTAAATATCATTTTCAGCTGTCCAATGATCTCCTAACTCATGCGGAGATTACTGCCTGTGTCACCAGCGTCCATGCCCAAGTTCAGGAAGAGCATGAAAGTGAGTGCCACAAGATGGTTGTTGTCATTTTCACTTAGAGTTGTTGTGTGTGATTTTATATTTTTTGCTCCACTTGTCTTATTTTGGGTTTGTTTGTGGTTGGCCTTCTTGTTTGTTTATGTGGTGTGGGGTTTTTTTATGTGTTTTAACTTCTCTTCATTGGTGGGGATCTGTAAAGATATTGCAGAATGTATGTGGAAAGTTTTTTTGATAGTGATTGGTCTACTCATTATTGTCGTCAGAATTTTTTTATAATAATGAATTTATTCGTTGCTAGTTGTTGATTATTATGTGTTCTGGTTTATGTTTTGTTGTTGTTGATAGGTCACAATTTTACTGAGGATAAAATAAAGAAAATCATGCAATTTTGTTAGAATTCTTCATTTGCCCATAAATTTCTCTCTTTGTCTATAACCCTATTTTGTTTGTTAATTAAAATCACATATATAGTTGAAAAAATATGTATCTTATGTGTCACTGCCAGGAATTTTGGCAATCACAGCCATCAACGAAGCCATTGATGCTGGAGATGAGAATGACACTGTGAAAGCGCTACAGATTCCTGCCGCAAAACTGAGGGATATTCAGCCAGAGCAATCCTTGCACTACCAAGTTCTTTTGGCAAAGCAAAAAGACAAAAAAGCTGACGTGAGAAACTTGCAAAAATTGCTTTTCTTTTTTTGTTAAAAAGAAGGATTTGAAATTTTGTTATTGATTTGTTTTTTTAAACAACTGATATGCAATCAGTCCTTATTAAAGACAGAACAATGCAATATGGTAAGACAAGGTAAGGGGATCTGTATTTCTTCCAGGAATGACAAATTACCATGCAATTATTAGCAGTCATATCCACCACAATTCTCTTCAGACTAGTTTAAACACAACATAATTGAAGATCATACAAAAAAGAAACAACAATAATGATAACAACTTTGTTACTGCCGCCAAAAACACAATACGACCAAAATGTGTCATTTTATCGTGTCTCACATATGATGCATTGTAATGGTGTACGTTATTTATGTTGTTGCATTTTTTAGTTTCTTTTATTTTAGTTAATTTTTTATATATTTTTTTGTTCTAGGAAACACATGAAGAATCCCCTGTGTTATGGCTAGAGGAAGTCCAGACCTGTGTAGACAAAGCAAACAACAACTGTCAGGAGGGATTGAAGCGTGAGTTTGCGTTCTACTACCACCCTCCAAACACCAAGCTATCCTTTTAGGAAATAAATAATTTAGACATATCATAGCATGACAAGTATAGCCATGTACGTATGGGTTACATGATTTGGTAACGTTTCATTTAAAGAGGTCCGAGATCATATGCACTGAAATTGGTTCTTATGCTTAAAGGCAGTTAAATCATGATATAGTGTCATCTGTTTTTTAATAATAATAATAATAACGATAATAATAATAATAATAATAATAATATAATTAATTTCTTTAGCGCCCACTCCCATCTTACGACAGCTCTAGACGCATTTATACATACGTAGTAAAAAACATGAGCAATGTACATATACAAAATAAATCAATCAATCAATAGATAAATAAATAAATAAATAAGGAAATAAATAAGTAAATAAAAAATAAAAAAAAAAAATAAAGAAATACATGAAAGCATAATATCATTTATAAAGGTGTATGGTACATGAATTAAATTTGCATTATTAAAACAATTACTTTTCTTCTAAGAAGCATCGCATGAGGTATATTTTGAGATGTTTTTTAAAGGTGTCTTCCGAATGTAAAGGATGTCGCTTAAATTCAAATTGTTTTACAAGCTCGGGTCTATTTTTGGATTTTGAAAAGTTGGCAGCTGTAAGAAATTAATTTGTTATAAGTCTTACAGAAGCATGATAAAAGATAGCAGGATAAATACTGAACACATTGAATTGTTTTAGATTGTTGGCTTTTATTAATCGTTTCTGTAATTTTCCTACTGTAACTGGTTTGGATAAGAATTTTCTTGTATCAGTTATGATTATTTGTTTCATTACACTTCACGGACCTGAACTGAAATCAATAAATATTTTCCCACAGTGTCAGCAAGTGTGGCAGATGTGAACAAAGTCTTGAAAGACGGAGAAGACAAAGAGGCCTTACTGTCGGCTTTGACTGCTTCCAACTTGAACATTCACAGCGTTACAGGAGTGCATAGACGGATACCAGGAAGTCTTGTTGAAAGCCGTGGAAGAGTCATCAAAGGAAGGTGAGAACCGAGGGCAACATTTTACCGATGTTTCAAACCAGAGGTCTAGGCTTCAGTCTTGATACAGATAGTTACGTGGAATGTCTCAGGTCAAAACCATTTTTTGATGGTAGGAGAGCAGGAACTTTTGTGTTGTCTTCATGGAGCAAACCAGAAACCTGAGGGGTGTCATGAACATGTTGTAGTTAGTATGGTTCATATCAGAGATTCCTCAACAGCTTAAAGGGCTGCTCTGCGCAAAAGCCGAGTCTCACTCAGTCGGTTGATGTATGAGAAAAAGGCAATGGCATTACTATGAAGTACCAACATCACAACAATAGCAATAATGACCTCGTCTATTGTCTGTGAATCTTTTTTTCTTTTCTTCTTAATATGTCTGAGATAAGAGAGATGTAAATGTTGTGAGCAAAATTTCTGTTAGATGCAAAGTGAATTTCTTTCATGAACAAAATGTCATCTGATTCTGGTTGTCTAGTCTTTGATGTCACACTAAAGAAATCGAAGGAGCGAGAGAGAGAGAGAGAGAGAAACATCAAAGCAAAGCATAAACTCGCTGAAGCCATTGTAATTGATTTTTCTTATCGTAGGTGAAAGTGGCAGCGGCTGGATGATGAACAGACTAAAGGATGGATCCAAATTTTTCTACAATGCCAACACCGGTGAGCATGCCTGGACTCGCGGTGACAACGTTTCCAAAGATTTCTCTCTTCTTACTAGAGAAGCTATCCAGGTACACACCTTTTTCGTCTTTTGCTAGTCATTCACACTTTGTTTTGTTCCCTGTAATAATGGATATTACCATTGAAATATTCTAACAGCTTTGTATAGGGATTATTCAGCCCAAAAAGTTGTTGCATGATGCTTGTATGTTGAAAAAGCTTTCATTGATTTTTCATTAGTTTGGAAGATAGATCAGTTTAACCAAGTTTTTGACATCCCGATGATTGAAATACGGAAAAGCTTTATGAAAAAGTATATTTATGTTCTGGTTGCCATAGTAAAACCAACCTACAAATTTCAATTCCAACAGGCTTCATTCTTTTCCAGATTTGGCTAAAGTTTGCACACATGATTAGATCCATATGGATTAATCATAAATGCTGTCATTTTGTTTCTATGAATTTTTAAAGAATGTATTCAAGTTATACAAAAATCCCACCTGGTTTAAATTTTATCTTTTGTTTTGTAGGAAATTGTTATTGAAATAAATCAGGAATATAACATTATGTGAGATGATAACTTTTTGTCTATTTTAGAAAGGGGTATCTGAAGTAACAGCAGCTCACGACAGGGAGGTCCTCTTGAAATCCAACGAGGGTCTGATCACCAAAATCCAAGCCAATGTCCGTGGTCACTTGGCAAGGAAATCTTACAGAGAACGAGTCAACTTCATGAAAACACAGCTTCCTGCCATTTTTAAAATCCAGGTATTTTCTTTTTTTCTTTTATTTATTCTATTTATCTTTCTCTGTGTCTTGCTTTTTTCTCTCTACTTTTTAAAAGAAATAATTAAATAATTTCTTTTTTTATCTTTTCTTTTCCTTTTTCCTTTCTCTTCCTTCTTCTTCTTTTCGTTCCTCCTTTACCTGCACCACCACATTCTCTGTTTCCACCTCCTCCTTCTTCAAGCCTTGATGCTTAAAATGTCCATGTTCTTGATCTTCATGTCTGTCCGTATCGTATTCCAATATTTCCTCACCCATAATGTATTTGATTACAATACGTTGTACCTGGTCTTGTGAGTATGTGCTGTTTCCTCTTAATTCACCCTGAAATCACCGCAATGGTGGACAGGGTAAATTTCAAGGAAACAAAGTTTGTGTGTAGAGCAGCAGCTCATAACTATATTACTGTTTGATGTATTCTTGCAGGCGGTTGGTGGATGTTCCTGGTAGATCCACTTCTTTCCTTTCACTCTTTCATTCATATTTCATCTTGCTGGCTGTTTTCTCTTAATCTCTGAAATCACTTTGTATGATTTATGGGCTAAATTTGAATAAATTGAATGAATGATATAGTCTTAGATATGATTACTCATTCATGTCTGTGATACTATCAGAGGATTATTTTTTATTCAAACATGGAATATTTTTTATGAAATTTTCACTTGAGACATAATGTGTATTTGACATATTCGTATTCCTGCTTTCAATGTCTATTTGAGTATGTTTTTTATGGAACTGAGCCTGTAGTTTATGAGTTTGTCAATTTCCCCTCTGTGTTCTTATTTTAATTTTCACTGGGACCTTATTTTTTCCATATCTTATTTTTTCCATGCCTTATTTTTTCCATATCTTATTTTTTCCATGCCTTATTTTTTCCATATCTTATTTTTTCCATACCTTATTTTTTCCATATCTTATTGTTTACATATCTTATTTTTTACTTATTTTTTACATACCTTATTTTTTACATATCTTATTTTTTTCCATACCTTATATTTTTATTTTTACATATCTTATTTTTTACATATCTTATTTTTTACATATCTTATTTTTTACATATCTGTAGGCATTTTGGAGAGGAATGAAGCAGCGGCGAAAATACAATGATCGCTTGAACTATCTAAAGGACAACACAGATTCAGTCATTCTGGTAAGGACACTATGGACACTATCAATTTTAAGTTCTATGGACTTTTTAAAAAAAGAAGGTATTTGCTTGTCAAGGATTTGTGCTGACTTTTGCTATTGCACATTGAATATAGTTCGAATTGACTTTAAAAGATTAAGCAAATTGCAATAATAATAATAATAATAAAAAGTTTAATTTTGGTAATACTGTGATATCCTACATTGAGAATAAAACTGGCATGTTATAGTAAATTGAACATGGCACACCTGTATATTCCTTCCTCACCCCATCAACACCACCACCATCACCACCACCACCACCATCACCATCACCATCACCATCAACACCACCACCATCACCACCACATGTTAAGTAATATAAAATTTTATTTTTTATTTGTCTCACCAGCTTCAGGCCTATGTCAGAATGTGGAAAGCACGCGCCTTGTACAAAGACCGTCTGAAATTCTTCAAGGATCATGTAAGCTAAAGATTCTTGAGAACTGATATTATCTCTTATATTAATTTGTTTTTCAATCAACAAGAATTCACTGCTAACATTGTATATTGTTGAAAGGTTTATGTTCTTGTGAAACATCTTTTGAACAATGTCTTTCAAGGATTCACAGGGACTCAGTGGTCCAGAGGCAATATGTCAGTCTCTCAACCAACAGGTCGTGGGTTCATGCCCCGACTGGTGAAAAATATTCACGAGTTTTCCCCCTGATCCATGTAGGTGGATCAACACCTAATCCCATTTTGAGACTGACGATAAAAGGAGGTCCTGTGTGCAGATCACAACACTTTATTTACGTTAAAGATCCCTTGACTGTTTACAGAGCAGTCCGGGATAAAATTAAAAATTCCACCAAAAACCCAGAGAGATCACCTTAATTGTGGATGTGGGTGAAATGAAATCAAATCAAACCAGGGATTTACTGTGGAATTATTGTAACTTAGGCCAAGTCACTACAATGCCTTTGTCTATTGATGGCAAGTGACTTGAATATTTCTTTTATTAGGCTCTTGGTAGTTTCATTCATGATAACAAAATGGTTTGGGTTTTTTTTTGTCTCCAGGAGGACGCCATAGTAAAGATTCAGGCTTACTTCAGATCCAATCTGGCAAGACAACACTACAAGGCTTTGAGTAAGTGTACCCTCCATAAAACATTTTTTGTAACATTGAAGGAAAAAAGTTTTTAGTTAAATGAAAGTTAAGACAATTGTTAAACTATTTAGCATGAAAATTATGAATTTTAAATGTGTTGTTTTACTCACCATTTGTGTCCCTCTTTCATTTGTGTCCCTATTTCATTTGTGTCCCTCTTTCATTTGTGTCCCTATTTCATTTGTGTCCCCATTTCATTTGTGTCCCTATTTCATTTGTGTCCCTCTTTCATTTGTGTCCCTATTTCATTTGTGTCCCTCTTTCATTTGTGTCCCTATTTCATTTGTGTCCCTCTTTCATTTGTGTCCCTATTTCATTTGTGTCCCTCTTTCATTTGTGTCCCTATTTCATTTGTGTCCCTCTTATCATTTGTGTCCCTCTTTCATTTGTGTCCATCTTCTTCATGCAAGTCCTAATGTTATCCTGAAGAATTAGGTAGGATGTAAAAACTTTGATACAATTGCTGTTGTAAGAAAGTTTGTCCATCTCCTTCTGGATGCAATTGAAAAATTGATATGTTTGAATAAGAATTTTGTTTTGTTTTAGTTTGCTGTGCCATAATAGAAATGGGTGAGAATTATAGTGTCTTCAACTTCTCTGATTCAATTGGTGAAAGTGGTTGACACATTCATCATAGAGTATCCTTCTTTACAATTGTTTTAATATTGAAAAAGTGCATTATGTTTGTTGAGGATAAGACTACCAGTTTTTTGTTTTTGTTCTTCTCTCTTTAGTTTGCTGACTGCCACATTTGGAATAGAAATGGGTGGTCTTTCTCTCTGATTCTCTCTCTCTCTCTCTCTCTCTCTCTCTCTCTCTCTCTCTCTCTCTCTCTCTCTCTCTCTCTCTTATCTCTCTCTCTCTCTCTCTCTCTCTCTCTCTCTCTCTCTCTCTCTCTCTCTCTCTCTCTCTCTCTCTCTCTCTCTCTCTCTCTCTCTCTCTCTCTCTCTCTCTCTCTCTCTCTCTCTCTCTCTCTCTCTCTCTCTCTCTCTCTCTCTCTCTCTCTCTCTCTCTCTCTCTCTCTCTCTCTCTCTCTCTCTCTCTCTCTCTCTCTCTCTCTCTCTCTCTCTCTCTCTCTCTCATATCTCTCTATATATATATCTTCTCTCTCTCTCTCTCTCTCTCTCTCTCTCTCTCTCTCTCTCTCTCTCTCTCTCTCTCTCTCTCTTCTCTCTCTCTCCCTCTCCCCTCCTCCCTCTCTCCCTCCTCTCTCCTCCCCCTCTCTCTCTCTCTCTCTCTCTCTCTCTCTCTCTCTCTCTCTCTCTCTCTCTCTCTCTCTCTCCCTCTCCCTCTCTCTTCATCTTCTTCCCAACCCATGTTGACATTGTAACATGGTTCTTGTATAACGTGAACCAACCACTAGTTACTATTTTTAAAAATCAAGAGAGCAGATGATGGGTTCTGCTTGTGGGGCCTATTTCTTTCATTTCTATCTTTCACATATCTCTCATTTATCTGTTCCCTCTTAATTCCAGTGGTGGAATGGGTAACAAAATAAAACAAACAAAACAAAACCAACAAGATCAAATTGGCAAAATAAGAAATGTTATCTTTATTAAAGTTTGTAAGATGAGATCAGAGTGACTTAGTTATGATGGGTATCGATAGTTTATCAATGATGGTCATGAACAGGAAGATCATTTGGAGAAACTTGAAAATTATGTATGTATATCTCGATTTTGAACACTTCTCGCATTACATATTAGAACGATACTGTGTGTGTATTTAAGAAACAATTTTCATCACATGATTTTCTAGTATTAGACATGAGTTTCGTGTCTTAGACACTAACAAAATGTTTCGATTTTAACAAAATGTTTGACTTTCTTTTGCACAGAATTACAAAAGTTGCGGCAGCAAGTTGTGGCTGAAATTCGATCCAACCAACAGCTTGAACAAGATTTAGACCAGATGGACATCAAAATTGGTCTGCTCATTAAAAACAGAATCACACTTCAGGTTTGATACTTTTGTTTATTATTTGTTTCCTTTTCATCTCTATTGTTCTCTTGCATTTTTCTCTTTTCAATTCTATTGTTCTCTTGCATTTTCTCTTTTCAATTCTATTGTTCTCTTGCATTTTCTCTTTTCATCTCTATTATTCTCTTGCATTTTTCTCTTTTCATCTCTATTATTCTCTTGCATTTTTCTCTTTTCATCTCTATTGTTCTCTTGCATTTTTCTCTTTTTCATCTCTATTGTTCTCTTGCATTTTCTCTTTTCATCTCTATTGTTCTCTTGTATTTTTCTTTTCATCTCTATTGTTCTCTTGCATTTTCCTTTTCATCTCTATTGTTCTCTTGCATTTTTCTCTTTTTCATCTCTATTGTTCTCTTGCATTTTTCGTTTTCATCTCTATTGTTCTTTTGCATTTTTCCTTTTCATCTCTATTGTTCTCTTTTGCTTTTTCCTTTTCATCTCTATTGTTCTCTTTTTTTCTCATCTCTATTGTTCTCTTGCATTTTTCTCTTTTCATCTCTATTGTTCTCTTGCATTTTTCTCTTTTCATTTCTATTGTTCTCTTGCATTTTTTCTTTTTCATTTCTTGTTCTCTTGTTCCTCTATTGTATTTTCTCTTTTACTTAAAAAAAAATGTTTTCTCTTAAATTCATACTCTTTCTCGCCTTAAACTCATTCTCTTGCTCCATGCAGTCCAGCTTTCCAATGTTTAAAGCTGTTCAAGACGTTTAAGATACATCATAGGTGCTATTTTTCCTGCTCAACCTGGATTTGAGCATTCGCATGGAGAAAAAGCCCCTTACGTTTGTGTTAATAGCTATTTGGACCGAGGCAATTTACATTACAGCAATGTGAAAAGTCAACTTACGCGCTATTTAAAATGTTCCAAACCATTGATTTCTCTGTCAAACATTCTCAGCATGAAAAGAAGTTTGGCGGATGCATTTAAGGTCATATAACAAGGGAAGCTGTTTTATTAGTTATTATATTGTCTTTCCTTTTGTGCAGGATGTAGTAACACACAACAAGAAGTTAACCAAACACACAACAGACGGTGTCTACAGACGAGGCCTGAAAGCTCTGAGCAAAGAGAACCACGAAAGACTCAAGCATACCAGCATCTTTTCTACCTGCTCCAGACGTGCCCCAACTATCTGGCCAAACTGATCTTTGAAATGCCTCAGTCAAGACAACCAAGTTCATGGAGTCTGTCATTTATTCCCTGTTCAACTACGGTGCCAACCAGAGCGGGAGGAATATCTCCTCACCAAACTCTTCCAGACTGCTCTAGAAGAGGAAATAAAAGTAAGTATTGTTAATATTCTACATTGCTGGACTGTTCACACTATCTGAATCGTATGCATCATTGCTCACTATTATTTAATCTTTACCACGCTAATTCATACAGCATTTGATAATAACGGCATGGTTTGTTTGAAGTAGAAAATCTAACTACACAGCAGATTGCAGGACTGCACGTATTGATGACATAAAGTTTTGTAATATTTGTATTATAAGCAGAGTGCATTTATCCATAGATTTCAAGAGTGTACAATAAATGCTCATCAAAGTTATTAACATGGCAATGAAATGGTTGGCATGGCTAATAAGTATACCCCACATTTGTTTAGAAATCAAGCTGTTTACTACTTTCTTACTCCCCCCCTCCCCCCATGATGAATGACGGCAAAAGTCACAAAACATTGTAATTTTAACTAAGTTGAAAAACAATAATAATAAAATAAACTAGGAATCTTCTATTATTTATGTGTCGACATGTCTTAGACCAAGGTCCAGATGTGAACAGGGAAATTCAACTGTTGGCCTCATTTACATCAATGGAGGACAAACCTCTGTGACGTAAACTAACTGTAATACAAATAAAGAAAAAGTTTGCAGCACGGCTCACACACACACACACACACACACACACACACACACACACACCCCCCCCCCCACCCCCGATTATTTTTGTTTTACTTGTACATATAAGTGGTTTGTGACCTTTACCTCCAATATACAACCTACCTGTACTATGAATGCTCATTTTAAGTTGGGATATATTTATAACCTATGATAATTACTAAACGACTGTCTTATATTTATTCATATTTACCTCATTCCATATACGATTGACGTTCTTGCTTGACATAATATTATGGTATCCATTATTTCTCTCTCTTTTTCTCCCTGTAACTCATTACCAGGAGAATGTAAGTAAAGCACATCATCTTATACGGTCTTTCTCAACTCTAAATAGCCTAGATTGTAAACTAGAAGACAATATAGTACCTCTCTCTCCTCTCTCTCTCTCTCTCTGTCTCTGTCTCTCTCTCTCTCTGTCTCTCTCTCTCTCTCTCTGTCTCTCTCTCTGTCTCTCTCTCTCTCTCTGTCTCTGTCTCTGTCTCTCTGTCTCTCTCTCTCTGTCTCTCTCTCTGTCTCTCTCTCTGTCTCTCTCCTCTCTGTCTCTCTGTCTCTCTCTCTCTCTCTCTGTCTCTCTGTCTCTCTCTCTGTCTCTCTCTCTGTCTCTCTCTCTCTGTCTCTCTCTCTCTGTCTCTCTGTCTCTCTCTCTCTCTCTCTCTCTCTCTGTCTCTCTCTCTCTCTCTGTTGTGTTCAGTGGTAGTAGAATCTTACTGGTCATGTTAATTCTTGCTTCTTGTTGTCTCTATTATGTGAGCAATTTCAGGGGGGCTGCTAGTAGCTCTTCCTCCTCCTTTCCTTCCACTCTTGCACATGTCTTTCACCTTGTTGTCTCCTCTTAACTATCCCAAGATCACTGCACATGGTGGACAAGGTTAATATAAAAACAAACAAAAATCTTCTTTCTATGTTTTAAATATTTGCTTTACATCCAGGCTATTTGGAAAAAAAAGAGAAACAGCTTGGCTGTCGCGAGTTTGTAATTGTGGAGAGGCAACAGCGTGCATATTTTCACCTTTTGGAAAGGTATTTAGCTTTGCCGTACTTGCTTGATCTAGGTGTAAATGAGTAGATGTCCACGCAATGAAAACCCTTCAAGATAAGGGCAGAACCTTTAGAAAGGTATTTAGCTCTGATGTAGTCATTAGATTCCATAGCTGCTAACCAGTATGTAGAAAACATATTTAGTTCGTAATTTTGGCTTTTGAGTCCGCAAAACTGTATTTACCTTGAAAGGAACATATTTTAGGGTTAACTGTATTTTCTTTCCAAGAAACTGTAAGTTAACAGCAGAGAAATGGGGTGAAAGTCAGGAAATGCAAATTTGAGTTAACAAAAATAATGTCACATTTTGCTTGAAAGGCCTGCATTTTTTTATAATTTACCCCAATGGGGCTTAATGCAAGACAGATTATCAATATTAATTTTTTTTTTAAACATTACGGGCTGCCGGTCAAGTTAGAATTAGTTTGCACTGTCAGCATCCCTTTTTCGATTTGAAAGGGTTGGCAATTATGGGATTCCGGTGTAAAATAGCTTCATCGTGTCAGGGTGATAGTTTTACACGCCTATCAAGGGGCGGCTATATCCTATACTTTTCAGGCAGGTTGAAAGGACTTTGAAACATTAATCTGTTGTGGGAGATAAAGGATTTTAAAGTAAATGAGCTTGCATTTGTGCCTTTTCAAGTTCACCATTGTCTGTTTGATTGGATTTGACATTATTTATCGTTCTGACATTGTTGAAAGTGTTTGTACGCCTTCAGTTGTACTCTCAAAATGGCAAGAATAAAATAAGAAGTATTTCAAACTTATATAGGAATACATATGCATAGCTGCCAACCAGTACGTCAAAAACGTATTTATTACGTTTTGTTTTGGTTTGTTTTGAGCCAGCAAGTCTGAATTTATCTTGAAGAGTACGTATATGAGGGTTTAATGGTTTTTTTTTAAAAGAAAGAAGAAGCCCTTGGTTAACTGCAGAGATTGAAGACCGAGAGATTGGGGTTTAAGTCTAGGGGCCATTCTGAGTTCTCAAAACTACTGTCACACTTTGCCAGAAAAGCCAGTGATCAGCAGACTGTTTGGTGTTAACCATAAAGTAAACACGTAAGGTAAATCCCATACTCAGATTTGAGGGTAGAATAAGGAGTAGACCCATAATTTTTCTTGGTATGCGGCTGTGTGGTAGTTTGCCATTGCATTCCATGCCGCCTTTACTGTGGGTGGGTCTGAATCTAAAGCTAGCTAACTATCTCACTGCTGAGTCGCCAGGAGGGCCAGAAAATATGCCCGGACTGGGAATTGAACTCGGGCCTCCTGCGTGGTAGTCAGCCACTTTGCCGACTGAGCTCCCGACGCCTCAAATTTATCTTAAGGGGGAGTTGATTTAAGTTAAATTTTCAGCATTTTCTGGAATATCACAGGCCATCTTGCAAGTAAGGATTAGTTTGCGCGGTCAGAGCTTGTTTTTCGATTAGCAAATGTTGGCAGCTATGCATATCTTTGATTCTTACATTTTCACATCACAGGGAGATGTTAAAGGCAGTTCAGCATCTATAGATCTCTTTGATTCTAACATCACATCACAGGGAAATGTTAAAGGCAGTTCAGCCTCTATAGATGTCTTTAATTCTAACATTATCACATCACAAATGTTAAAGGCAATTCAGCCTCTATAAAAGTCTTGGATTCTTACATCATCACATCACAGATGTTAAAGGCAATTCAGCTTATAAATACATCTTTGATTCTAACATCATCACATCACAGATGTTAAAGGCAATTCAGCCTATAAATACGTCTTTGATTCTAACATCACATCACAGATGTTAAAAGGAATTTAGCCTATAAATATGTCTTTTATTATTACATCACCACAGAGAACAGGAGAAGCAGTATATCTTATTATTCATTATGTGCCAAATATTGTGTCATCAACATCATGAAAAAAATTTTTCCATAACGGCTCGTCCTAATCCATTATCTTTTCTTTGTCTTTTTTTCTGATGGTTGTGGTTGTGGTCGCTGGGTGCTCTCAGGTACTGGTGTGGTTTGCTACTTCTTTTATTGGTGTGATTTATTACTTAGTTCTTTCCCACATATGTTTCTGAAGTTATTTGTATTTCTTCCCATTGCTGTATTGTTGGTATTGCTAAAGCCCCCGTGTCTTCGCTCATGGTTGATTTTCATGTGCTAGATTGTTGTTCCTTTCAAACATTCTTCTTCAGGTGGGTGGTTGGCAGGTGCTGTTGGTAGGCCCTCCGATCCTACTTCTTTCCTTTCACTCTTTCACCTGTCTTGTCATCTTGCTCTTTCCTTTGAATTCACCCTGAGATGACCGCATACGGTAGACAGAATAATTTGTAATAACTTCCTCATCACAGATCCATTATCTTTTTAAGGGGTTTGAGGGGGAGGGTTTTGCCCAAAAATGGAAATGTTGCCGTATACATATTTTGAGAATTTATAAAATCGAAATCATTGTTTTTATCAGAAATCTCAATGGCCGATTCTAGATATTGGATCAAATCATGTGTGTACAAGGTTACGGCCAAACCTGTGTCGAACTAAAAAAAATCTATGTAAAAAATCAGGGACAACTACGTCCTTTGAAGTCAACACGATACACATTTGAGCATGGTCGGCTGTTTAGAGGAATTCTGTTAAATTACATTTTAGATACTTATTCACAAAGTTTAATTTATTATGATTATATAATCTTTAGGTACTGTTTCTGAGCAAACATTATATGGCTACTCACTATCATAGTGTGTTTTGTGTGCATTTATTATATTTTTCCGTTGTCATCAAATGCATATTGCTTTTAAAAATCAAATTTTCAGCACAATATATTTCCCCCAAAATCACTTTCCAATTCTCATTTGGAATAAAATCTATATTTTTGAGGAAATACACCCCTATTCATTCATGTATGCCCAAAGTTTAATTTCACTTCTAAGTTATTAGCGTCTCTTTGATGGACACCTCTGTTTTCACACAGATATGCTTCCAATCTTTGCCTCTCCTGCTCAAAGATGGACTGGGGTGTACAGGTGCAGGCCTGTTGTAGGTAGAACAGACATTGTGGTAGCCACCCCCTTCCACCCCCTTCCTCCTGTCACTGAAATCCCTCCTTTTACACTGCCGTAGTTTATTTTTTAGCGTACCCACTTGTAACATGAAAATAAATCTGTTCAGCACATTCTTACCCAAGTTTTGCCCGTTTGTTTTAAAATAATATGTGAATTTCTTTTTTATGTCTCACTATCCTTAGCATCTGTATGAGATGTTATTCTCTCACTGAATATCGTAAAAGACCTGTAGAAAATGTTGTGTATTTATCTTCCTCTAAAGCGTTGAGTTTTCTTGAAAAGATTTTGGTTCACTTAATGTACTTTTATCAATATGTCTTGACTCTATTTGAGTCCAAATGTGGAAACAAATTTTCTGTTCTGAAATTCCAAGGTGATGGGAATCTGCAACGGTATTTTTGTTGTTGTTGTAATACACAGGCAATACATAAAGTCTGGCAGTAATTGATGGCTTAGCACATCAATAGGGCACTGAATAGTTAACTTGTAACTCATTGTACAAAGTAGTGTATCATTCAGAGTGATTTAGTGTATATGTTTCATTATGTATAAGATACTTTGTAAATGTGTGAAATACATAACAGTGTATGTGTCATTGTATGCATATAAGTCTGCGGTGGACAGTCACAATCATGAGGAAAGTAGTCGTATGATTTCCACATGTCTTCAGTTTACAGACCAGTCTGTCAGTCTGCCTTTCACCATAAATTGATATGATGGACGGTTGAAAACTAATGGTAGGTCCTACTTCTTTTCCTTTCACTCTTTCACTCATCTATTATCTTGCTGTTTCCTCTTAATTCACTCTCAGATCACCGCTTATGGTGGACAGGGTAAATTTCAATGAAACAAACTCATTGTTGAAGAATGCTCCACACGCTCCGATGTTATCTTATCTTCTCACTGTGGCACCAAAAGGAGAAAAAACAAGAAAGAAAGAAGAAATTGCTTGTCTTCATCCTTTCATGAAGCACAAACTGCCAGTTACCATTCTTTTTTGTCTTTTTTTCTGTGTCAGCCTAATCAAATTTTTGTGTTGAATTTGTAAATCCCTTTTATGCAGTGAACCGAAATAGCAATTGAATTTGATGGATAAAGTAGGGAAAATGTTTTCTCCTTTCTGCTTTTTCTCTTTTCTGCTATTAGAAGTAAAAGATGGGTGATGCTGTGTAGTTTTCTGGTTCTCTCAGTACTGCTTTTATCCTTGTCTTTTGCTTCTTCTTTTTCATTGAATAATAAGGGTTATCTCTTCTCTTCCTGAGACTACTGTTCATGATGGATAGGGTAAACATCCGTATCGATCGAATAATTGCCCTTCGGGGATGATTTAATGTTGTTTTAATTGAATTGAATTGAGTTGAATATCAGTCATTCTGTTGAAAATAGACTACCATGTAAAACATCCCTTCTGAAAAGATTGACCAAAGCACACTTAAAACACGTTAACAAAAAAAATATGTTATGTTACCTTTCTCAATAGGTGCACACACTTTTGTCTTTGCTGTTTATAGTTTGAACCTACGGGGGATATCATGTTTGGTTTCAATGTCATTGGGTCCAAATTCTGCCTTTTCATTTTCAGTCATAATACAAGGCTCTTATGGCCATTACGTCTGAACGACAAGATGAAATTGTAACAAATGACAAGATAAAATTGTTACGAATGACAAGATGAAATTGTAACAAATGACAAGATGAAATTGTTACAAATGACAAGATGAAATTGTTACAAATGATAAGATGAAATTGTTACAAATGACAAGATGCAATTGTAACAAATGACAAGATGAAATTGTTACAAATGACTAGATGAACTTGTAACAAATGACAAGATGAAATTGTTATAAATGACAAGATGAAATTGTAACAAAGGACAAGATGAAATTGTTACAAATGACAAGATGAAATTGTTACAAATGACAAAATGAAATTATTACAAGTGACAAGTTGAAATTGTTACAAATGACAGGATAAAATGGTACAAATCGTCGTTTGAGAATTATATTGCCTTAACTACACATAAACCCCATTTTGAAAATTAAAACTGTTAAGTTTTCAGCTTGGAAGAGAATCTAGTTACGACAAAAAATTAAGTGAAATTTGTGACAAGCATAGACAGATTTTGGTCTCCATTTTTTTTTTGTGTGAGACAGGCCACTTGACGACCGTGACTTTGATAATGATCACAACTCCAAAATAGCCAAGTGTGTAGTTAGGAGAATAAGTCTGAGCAGACAAAATATACAACACAATTTGTACCAAAATATTTCCCACTCCATTGCTTGGTTTCAATTTTAAAAAGGAAAAGAAATGTTAAAATTCCCTATTCTCTCTTTTTTTTTTTTGCGCTCCATTTCCGTTCTTTCCCCTTCCCTCCTGCCATTAGTCCTATGTTTTCGTGTTTGTTTTTAAAAGGCATAAATGAAATAAAAATTAAACAAGTTTTGAAAACGATGTTAGTCATGTCTAGAGAAGTCAGTAGGGTACAGTGTAGAGAAGACTAACTGAGTAAGCATATAAACTAGCTGTGTAATTGTGTGTGCATGTTTTAAATGTTATAATATATGTAATATATCATTGAAGCTGATGGAGACATAATTTCAAACTAAATGCAATTGTAACAGCGATTCAAAGGAAATTACAAATATTTTATTTGCACACCCTTATAGTAGGCTTTCTGTACAATTTCTCACAGCACCGGGGAGAAAGAGTGATAAAATTCTGATTTTCACGTAGTCAAAGCTGGGCGGTTGGCGCACTGGTAGGTCCCACTTCTTTGCCCTTCACTCTTCCACTTATCTGTCAACTTACTGTTCCTCTGAAATCACCCCGGGATCACCACAAATGGTGGACGGGGTAAATTTCAATGACACTTAATCAAAGTAGGGGGGGTGGGGGTCGTTGTCCTAGTTTGTAAATCTAATGTTACCATGTCAGCTACACTTCCATGATCAAAGTGACAGATATTAACCTGTGTTATTTTCACTTCATTTCAGCTCAAAAGTGGACAAAATGACAGACATTGTCACAGGCAATCCTTTGGTGGTCAAGATGATTGTGGGGTTCAACAGGTAAGAGGTCATCGTGATATGTGATATATCCCCGAGTTTGAGACTTACTTTACCTTTTTACTTGTATCTATGTGCAAAGTTTGAGTTACCTCTTTAATGTTGTTGTTTTGTACTTTTTCTCGTTTTAACAGGAATCAGAGAGGCCAGAACTCATTGAAAGAAATGCTAAACCCTTAATCATGCAGATCATCGAAGATCGCAATTTGCGTATAAACACCAATCCAGTGGAAGTGTACAAGGCATGGGTCAACCAGACAGAGTCTAGCACCGGCAAGGCCAGGTAAGTCGTCAGTGCCACTGAAGTGTTTTGGAAAGAATTGAAAAATATAAACACGTTCTTGTTCTTCTTCTTTTTAACACAGCTCCTTTGAAACCGTGAACGGTTGCTGGGAGCTGCTAGTATATCCTACTTCTTTCCTTTCATGCCCCCTATGAAATAGCTACTGTAACTTTTAATTTGCTGTGTTTCTTTACTTTTCCTCTCCCTCCCCAGTGGTCTTCCCTATGACGTATCTACGGAGCAGGCTCTCCAACATGAAGAAGTGAAAACTCAAATTGAGGAAACCATCCAGCGCTTACAGAAAGTCACCGATCTTTTCCTAAACAAGATCCTGTCTTCCCTTGACAGCATTCCGTTAGTAAACTTTCAAGAGACCTTTTCTGTTCCATTCAAGTTATTGTTACTGTAGTGATGGCTATAAGTCTTTTCTAGCAATGGCCATTTTTACTTTTGTTTATTTTTGTTTCCTTGGTCAGTCTGGGCAAAATTTAAAATCCTGCCAAAACCCCCGAGATCATCTTTGTTGTGAATGTGGGTAAAATCAAATCAATCAGTCAGTAACAATCATGATAAGAATTATGTTACAACAGACTGACTTATGGTGATGTTTTCATTATGCTTATGGGGACACAGTCAGTAACAATCATGATAAGAATTATGTTACAACAGACTGACTTATGGTGATGTTTTCATTATGCTTATGGGGACACAGTCAGTAACAATCATGATAAGAATTATGTTACAACAGACTGACTTATGGTGATGTTTTCATTATGCTTATGGGGACACAGTCAGTAACAATCATGATAAGAATTATGTTACAACAGACTGACTTATGGTGATGTTTTCATTATGCTTATGGGGACACAGTCGTAACAATCATGATAAGAACAATGTTACAACAGACTGACTTATGGTGATGTTTTCATTATGCTTATGGGGACACAGTCAGGGATAGTATTCTAGATGGGCGTTTACCAACATTTGTTATGTTTATGTCCCTTGCTACATAACACAGCTACAATTACGTTTGTTTTTCACTCTTTTTTCTGACTCGTTGCAGGTACGGGATGCGTTACATGGCCAAAGTTATGTATGAATGTTTAGAGAAAAAATTTCCTGACTCCCAGGAGAAAGATATTTTGAAGGTGAGAAAACCACTGCTTGCAATTTGATTCTGATATTGTTTTTGTATGTAATAATGATTTTGGTTATGTATTCTGAATAAAAAACCCAGGTACGGTTACTTTTCAAAGGGATTCATGCTTAAAACATTGAAATTATGAAAATGGAAAAAAGATACAAGATGTACCTTATGTATTGCAAATAAAATATTATAAAGAAATAGGTAGAATAATATATACAGATTTTAAAAAAGGCAAATTGTTTTAAACATTAACTTTGAAAATGCCATTATGAAACTGTTATTTCAGGACCTTGCCTTTGTACTGTTTCATTTCCGGTGTTATCTCTAACCTCATTTTTATTTCCCCTTCCAGATTGTAGGAAACCTCCTGTACTACCGTTACATCAACTCTGCCATTGTGGCTCCAGACGCCTTTGACATTGTCAATGTTGGAGCAGAAAAAGCATTGACCAGTGACCAGAGAAGAAACCTTGGTTCAATTGCTAAGATTTTACAGTTTGCAGCTTCCAACAAAGGAGTAAGTTTGTATATAAATCATTGCTTAACGTAGTCAAAAGAGAGAGAGAGAAAAAACAACTGGTTTCTGTGAGGGTGAATTTTCTCTTTTCTTTCTTGTCTTTTCTTTTTCTTTTTGTTTTGAAAGGTAAATTTGTCTTTGTTTTCTTTTCTCTTTTTGTAACAGTAAAAGCAATAGTTTATGCTTTCATCGTGTTGCTTGGTAAACTGTTACCTCTGCTGCCTGTCTTTGATTTTTCCTTGGGGTGTTGATTTTGACCATGCCTGATTTCTGAATTTATGATTGGTCCTCGTTGAAAATATTTTTGTCTTAGCTGGTATAATTTAAAATTTATATTCATTATTGACTCAATTATGTTACCACTATCTTTCAAGTTCACTTTTTAGAAAGCATTTTGTTATACACACACATTTACCATGTGAGACAGGCCATCAAATATGTGAGACAGGCCATCAATATGTGAGACAGGCCATCAATATGTGAGACAGGCCATCAAATATGTGAGACAGGCCATCAAATATGTGAGACAGGCCATCAATATGTGAGACAGGCCATCAATTTGCTTACTTTGTTAAATCTTGCTTTAATTAGGGTTTTCCCAAAGATTTGCAGGACCCCTGGGTGTGAGTATTTCAAACTTGACCACTCCCGACCAAAACTACCAACCCAAAGACATTCATGTAAATGTCTACTAATGTCTCTTCACTTCCTATCAAACTCATTCTCTTAACGTTTTACTTCCACAGTTTGGTGGTGAAAGCTCCTACCTGTCTAGCATGAACGATTACATTAGAAATGCCCATGAAAAGTTCAAGTAAGTCAACTCCATAGTCTTTACTTTTAGAAGGAATTGCTTCTGATTTAAGATTTGAAATGGTTTGCAGTTAACAACCATTTGATTTTTTATCATTGCTTTATTCACAATAACAACAGAGACGCATGTCACGGCAATCAGACTATGGAAGTATGGGTCATCGCAACATGTGTCTTGACAACTAGTGTCAGAATTAAGATGACTTCGTACATTTGGATTGTGGTTCTGTATCGTTTCTCTGATTAATCTTCGTCACCTTTTGTTCCTTCTCGTAAATTTCCTATCTTCCATTTATGTTTACTCCATCAGGAAATATTGTATGGCTGCGTGTGATGTGGAAGAGCCAGAGGTCAAATTTAATGTCCACCAGTACAGTGATGTGACTATGATTGCCAAGCCAGTGGTGTACATTTCTGTCAGCGAAATCGTTGACACGCATCAGGTATACCTTGTTCTATAAGTGAAACTGGGCATATTTTTATGAGAGACTTGGGTGGTTGGCAGGTATGCTGCTGCTTGGTCTCACTTCTTCCTTTCATTCTTTCACTTACCTTTATTCTTGCTGTTTTCTCTTTTTCTTAATTCACCATGCGATCACCATTATGATGGACTAGGTAAATTTCAATGAATCAATCAAACCGCTTTAAATGGTAGTTGGTGTTTGGTAGTGCTACAGATAGGTTCTATTTCTTTTATTTAAGTTTTTCAGTTGTCTTTCATCTTGCTGTTTCCTTTTAATTTACGATGAGATCACCGCATATCATGAATGGATAAAATTTAATAAAAAAAAATTGTATAAATCCTCTTCCATAAAACAAACACTATCTTTTTCCCCCCATTTCTGTCTGTTTATGTTAATGTAAAACACTTGAGCAAAAAGAGCTGTATATTATGAACTTTTAGATTAATCAACAAAAATAAAGAAAGAAATCGAAAAGAAAATTATATTCTCTCTGTATCTGTCCATAGCTTCTTCTTCAACACCAAGAGGTCATCGCCCAAGACCACCATGACCCCCTCCACGAACTGTTGGAAGACCTGGGAGAGGCGCCTACCATCGACGACCTGCTGGGCACAGAGCTGACCGGAGATGAAGCCGCCAACGACACTCTCCAGGGCGGACATGGCGAAGACCGAGATTTCTCTGACCTTGTCCAGCAAGTTTGAAGTCCATGCTGATGACAAGGCAGACATGACCACACTTCTTATCAAGTGAAATACTTTTACAACTGAAGGGGTCATTTCAATAGTGTGCCCATGTCACAATTAAGTAATTTAGAGAAAAATAACAAAAATTATAGACTTTGATGCGGTTGGCTTTGGGAATTCCAAAGTTCAGACGGCTGTAAACATGATGAATTTTCATCATATCACTTTCACACTTCAGAAAGCATGATTTCCATTTATTCCCAAGGATTATCTCTCTGTCTGGTTTTTCACGAAAATGGACATTGGCACACTATTGAACTGACCCCCTACATTGTATTTCTCTCCCTTTTGATAGTCTCCATCCAGTGCTAAACATGTGTTTTGGCTTTGAGTCTGTAAGTCTGTATTTACCTTGAAAGTACGTATATATGAGGGTTAACTGTATTTTGTTTTTGAAGAAACCCCAGAGATTCAGAGAGATTAAGGGTGAAAGTCCAGAGATGCCATTCTGAATTTGCAAGACTACCATACGCTTCACCAGAAAAGCTAGCATATCAGTGGACTGTTTATTGTTTACCTTAAAGGGGTTTACCTACATGTCACATTATAAATGCTTTCTGGAATATTACGGCCGTTGTGCTAGTTAGAGTGAGAGGACATGGTCAGAGTCCTCTGTTCTTAGATTTGAAAAGATTGGAAGCCATGTAGTCCTTTTTATATATTTGTTTGTCCTCATGTACTGTAACTAAATGTATAGGTGATTATGTTAGGCATTGTTACCCTGGTCGTTAGGCTTGGAATAATGAAGTCTGGGGTTTGAATCCCAGAAAAGTTTGTTCCGACAAGATGTTCCATGACAAAGACACTTAACAGCCGTTTTGCTCACTTGACCCAGGTGCCAATGGGTACAAGCACTAGCTTGGGAGTATAAACCTGGGTTTGACTAGCTTCCTGTCCAGGAAGTGACTATTATCACCTGTTCCCACTTTTTACTCTATAGAAACTCAGATAAGCTCCGGGTTTATGGGCTGTAATGGCCTGGCCTTGAAGAAACTTTACTGTGACCATATTCATGTATCCAAGTCAGGCAGAAGGACATTTCTACAATCTGTCTGCTTAAAGCTATTAATAGTCTGTTTAACAGACTTGCATAGTTTGAAAGCTATGGCATATTTTTAGTGGGTATTTTATTTATTACAAGTCTCTTTTCAAACTTGTTTGCAGAACAAAACGAATGGTCGTGGATGTAATTGCCTGTCAATCTGGCGACAACCTGGTCGTGGTGTTGGATGCTCCCTGCAATCAAAACCAGGAAGAGAAGCATCAGGCTATGGTGAAAAGAGATCTCATTGACAAGAAGATGTCGAATCAAAATGACGGCAAGAAATTGGTCCGCCACGCCTCCATCCTGGGTGACACAAGGTGAGCGTAGAGGCGTGTTGTTGGTTTGGCTGGATGTCAAACTACGGTTTATTTCCTTTGTTTTGTGCGTGGAGTCGGGTCAGTGATTTGGTTGCCGGACTCTCTATTGTGAGGTCCTGGGTTTAAGTCTAGTTAATTCTCTCTTTGAGGGTGTGTTTTGGGTAATTCTCTTTTTGAGGTGTGTTTTGGGCAATTCTCTCTTTGAGGGTGTGTTTTGGGCAATTCTTTTTTTGAGGGTGTGTTTTGGGCAATTCTCTCTTTGAGGGTGTGTTTTTCTCTTTCTGAGCAGTTCTCTCTTTGAGGGTGTGTTTTGGGCAATTCTCTTTCTGAGGGTGTTTTGGGCAATTCTCTCTTTGAGGTGTGTTTTGGGTAATTCTCTCTTTGAGGGTGTGTTTTGGGCAATTCTCTCTTTTGAGGGTGTGTTTTGGGAAATTCTCTCTTTGAGGTGTGTTTTGGGTAATTCTCTCTTTGAGGGTGTGTTTTGAGGGTGTGTTTTGGGCAATTCTCTCTTTGAGGGTGTGTTTTTGGGTAATTCTCTCTTTGAGGGTGTGTTTTGGGCAATTCTCTCTTTGAGGGTGTGTTTTGGGCTATTCTCTTTCTGATGTGTTTTGGGTAATTCTTTCTGAGAGTGTGTTTGGGTAATTCTCTCTTTGAGGGTGTGTTTTGGGTAATTCTCTCTTTGAGGATGTGTTTTTGGAGGGTGTGTTTTGGGTAATTCTCTTTCTGAGGGTGTGTTTTGGGCAATTCTCTCTTTGAGGATGTGTTTCGGGTAATTCTCTTTCTGAGGGTGTGTTTTGGGTAATTCTCTCTTTGAGGGTGTGTTTTGGGTAATTCTCTCATTGAGGGTGTGTTTTGGGTATTTCTTTTTCCGGGGTGTGTTTTGGGTATTTCTTTTTCCATTGGTGTCTTTATTGGGAAACCGCAGCTGCCAGCTCTACCGCAAAGTACGGAGACTCCCGCAGTTCGTGTCCACTTCCCACACCCCTGACCGTCACAGAAAACCTCCCATGTGATCTCCATGTCTTTCTAACAAAATCTCCCTATCAAAGGTATTCGGGGTTAGCAGCTATGGGAAAGGTGCGTGAAATAAACTTTCCCTACATGGTCCATGTTTAAATAAATGGATACTAGCCGCAGCAGGATCTCACCTTCACGCTTTAGGAACAAAGGATACACTCTGGCTCTATGGGTGGACTGTTTCATTTAGTCATCGCAGGATGATCACTGGTATACACATCAGTGCACAAGATGTTATATTATTACTCGTCTGTGGTGATTCTGAGTTTAGAATCATAGGTTTTGTTTATGTAAACTGTTGTTTTCATCATTTCGTTCATGGTCTCACACTGCAGTACAGACTTTGATTGACTAATTTTTGACATGGGCAGTGGGTGGTAGGTCCTACTTCTTTTCTTTCTCTCTTTTACCTGCCTTTCATTTTGCTATTTCCTCTCAGTTCACCCTGAGACCATCTCATATAATGCATGCGGTAAATTTTAATGAAACGCAAAGACTGATGTTGACATGAGACTGTCACAATATTTTATTGTTTATATTTTGTGGATACAATAAATGCGCTCACAGTTCAGCTATTTAGTTAATGTCCACAAATTGTCATTCATAAGCTAAAGTTTTCCTTGATAATTTCTTTTTTATTGTTGTTACTCAGTTTTCTTTTATTTTGTGTTTTACAGTATATACAGGACTGTCACTGTAAGACTTGCTTGCAAATGAAATTTGTGATGTTTGTTTGAAACATCGTAAAACCTTTCCTTGTCAAACCCCCTTCGACGTTTGTCCTTAGACCTGCTTTTGCGCTTTTTGTGTGCGTGTCTCTGCGAGAAGTAATGCGGCAGTGTGTTGATGTCACCATCATCAAAATTAACTTTTGAATGATTATCCTGTTGCTCATTGTGCGTGTGGCTTTGTATGTCAAAATATCCTTGCTGTAATTTGAAACATCTTTACTGTAATTCAAAACATCTTGGCTGTAATTTGAAACATCTTTACTGTAATTCAAAACATCTTGGCTGTAATTTGAAACATCTTTACTGTAATTCAAAACATCTTGAAACATCTTTACTGTAATTCTGGCTGTAATTCCAAACATCTTTGCTGTAATTAAATGCATCTTTGCTGGAATTCAAAACATCTTTGCTGGAATTCAGAGATCTTTGCTGGAATTCAAAACATCTTTGATGTAATTCAAAACATTGGGGCTTTAATTCAAAACATTTTGGCTGTAATTCAAAACATCTTTGCTGTAATTCAAAACATCTTGGCTGTCATTCAGATATCTTTGCTGTAATTCAAAACATCCTTGCTGTAATTCAAAACATCCTTGCTGTAAATCCAAACATCTTGACTGTAATTTAAAATATCTTTGCTGTAAATCCAAACATCTTGACTGTAATTCAAAACATCTTTGCTGTAAATCCAAACATCTTTGCAGGTGGCTTTGTGAAATCCTGATGGGATTTCCTTCTGTCCTATTACATTTGTTGTGTTCTGTTCTCCCAAGTAATGAAATGGTTCATTGTTTTATTTTTTGCTGTCTTTTTGTAATAACTGTGGACTTGAAACATTCCGTTAGGAGCAGTCATTGTTTTCATTTTATTTTATTTCTGTCACTTTAGAGAGCTTGCTCTGTACTTAACATAAAAGTGAAATGATATGATAGCTTCAAATCTTTCTGAAGTGAATGTGTGTTTCACTAACCTATTTGTGTACAATGTACTCTATGCTGAACTTTATTAGGAATATGGATCATGTAGATGTTATGCTTTACAGGTGAAGCATTACATTTTTAAAGAGAGTCTGTTGGGTTTTTTTGTTGCATTTAAATGTTTGGGAAAAGGAAAGCAAGATGATATACTTCTTTCTGTCTATTTTCTTTTTGTTGTTGTATTACTTGAGTCAACATTGATCTGAGAATATGCTCATTTCACACTCTAGCGCAATGTCCCTTCCTTTTGATGTTCGTTTCCCATCCCATCGCAACCCATTTGTCATTGTCTACCGTCTTGCCCCATCTCTTCATCCTTTCGTTAGTGTCAATAAATGTCATTAACGTAAAATTGTTCTCTAGGCCAGAACCAGAGCCGTGCCATTCCCACCACTGTGATGGCAGAGTCAGGAAACGATTGCATAAGAGAAATGTGGAGAGGCCTGAGAAGTAATTCAAGTCTTGGCCTGTCTATTTTCCCTTGGCTTGACCAGTTTCTTTCATTGTATATTTCAATGCTTGTTTTACTTTTCCCCTCAGTTTTCATAGTGGATTGTTATGTTGTCTGTTTTTTATTTTTATTACAATCTTTTCTTTATGAGAGTTTCAAATAGTTGACACTCATAAGTGAAAGACATATATACATATACATATATATATATATATATATATATATATATAAAATATAATATGACAATAATTTTAAGTCTGATTTCTTTATGTTTTTTAGAAGTAGTATTTTAAAAAGGCAAGATCAATAAGCAATAGTATTCTGACACTGTCAGTGTTGGTCGCCTCATGCAATCTCAGTTTTAAGATTTTGTTACTCATCACCGTCAGCTTTTGATGGTTGGTGAAGTTTGCGGTAATGCTATCAATTAAAGGGAACTGAACCCATGCCAAACATAATGTGCCAGACGTAGACTTAGTAGACGTAGGAAAGAAGCGAAATTAGTGCTTTAGTACAGACTATTGTCAAGTAGTTTATTTTTAATGTTAAAGGGACTTAAATTTATCACACAAAATAGTCAAACTGTGTGTTTCCTGTACAGGAGGGAATGCGTTATCACCTGTTCAGCTTCATGCCATAGAAACAATGATAAGTTCTAGTTTTAGAGTTAAAATGACCTTACAGGAACGTTGGAGCATGAATAACAAACTTATTTGGCAGAAAGTTATTCATGTTTGTGCAAAATGAACAACTTGCACCCTTATTATTATTATTATTATTATTATTATTATTATTATTATTATTATTATTATTATTATTATTATTATTATTATTATTAATATTATTGTTATTGTCATTATTAGAAAGGATTAGATTTTTAGTCTCTTTCACACATGGTGGGTCATTAATACACATTCATGTTAAACTGCACATCAACATCACGCATATATAAATGCATAGTTTATACTGTTACAGAGTAATTTCAATTTTAGTTCTCTACTTTCTTTTATATTTGGTTTCATGGCTGCCAAAACTTTTTAAGCACATTTTTTTTTTAAAGTTACGTCCGTAAGTCTGCTTTTACCTTTAAAAGTATGTATATATGAGTAATATATGATGATGGTTAACAGTATTTTTTTTTAAATTAAAGAAACCTTAAGTTAACAGCAGAGACTATGAGAGATTAGAGTGAAAGTCTGGAGATGATATTTTGAATTCATAAAGCAACCATTAAAAAAACAAAACAATACAAAAAATTGCTGCTCATTTTGCTAGAAAGGCCAGCAACGGGCATAGTTTTTGTCATTTACCTTAAAAGAGTAAATTTAAACGATTTACAGTTAAATTATCAGTGTTTTCTGGAATTATTACGAGTGTTGATCTAAGTTAGAATTAGTTTGCACCGCAGAGTCTGTTTTTAGAGTTGAAAAAAGTTGGCAGCCATGTGGTTTCTTTAGTTACAAACCTTGCCTGTTCTTTTGAAAAAGATTAATCAGCACGATGCTGCCTGCTAGTTTCATTTTATTTTCCACTTTTTAATATATTATATTACTGGGTGTAGAAAATGTCAATTATTGTTATAGATTAAAAATACCCACCCCTTCCTTTGCCCCAATTTCTTCGTTTATCTTATTTTTGTTGATTCAATCTCTTTTTTAACCATTGTTTTGTTTCTCTGTTTTATCTGGCTATTGGGTACATGCATGTTTAATGACAATGTATGACATGTGTGTGTAATGACACTACTGTGTGACATTGTTGACACTGTGTGACATGTGTGTAATGACAATGTATGACATGTGTGTGTAATGACAATGTATGACATGTGTGTAATGACAATGTGTGACATGTGTGTTTAATGACAATGTATGACATGTGTGTGTAATGACACTGTGTGACATGTGTGTAATGACAATGTATGACATGTGTGTAATGACATGTGTGACAATGTATGACTGTGTGTGTAATGACAATGTATGACATGTGTGTGTAATGACAATGTAATGTGTATGACATGTGTGTGTAATGACAATGTGTGACATGTGTGTGTGTAATGACAATGTATGACATGTGTTTAATGACAATGTATGACATGTGTGTGTAATGACAATGTGTGACATGTGTGTGTAATGACATGTATGACATGTGTGTGTAATGACAATGTGTGACATGTGTGTGTAATGACAATGTATGACATGTGTGTGTAATGACAATGTATGACATGTGTGTGTAATGACAATGTATGACATGTGTGTGTAATGACAATGTATGACATGTGTGTGTAATGACAATGTGTGACATGTGTGTTTAATGACAATGTATGACAATGTGTGTGTGTAATGACAATGTATGACATGTGTGTGTAATGACAATGTGTGACATGTGTGTAATGACAATGTGTGACATGTGTGTGTAATGACAATGTATGACATGTGTGTGTAATGACAATGTATGACATGTGTGTGTAATGACAATGTATGACATGTGTGTGTAATGACAATGTGTGACGTGTGTGTAATGACAATGTATGACATGTGTGTGTAATGACAATGTGTGACATGTGTGTGTAATGACAATGTATGACGTGTGTGTAATGACAATGTGTGACATGTGTGTGTAATGACAATGTATGACATGTGTGTGTAATGACAATGTGTGACATGTGTGTGTAATGACAATGTATGACATGTGTGTGTAATGACAATGTATGACATGTGTGTGTAAGTTAGTGTGCTTTACTGACAATAGCTCCTTACTCTTTCCTATCTCTCTTTTACATGTCTTTCATCTTGCTGGGTCATCTTAGATCACTGCATACAGTGGATGGGATTAATTCCACTGAAACAAGCAAACAGTACATTTGTGCGTGAATAAAATGTGTCTTTGAATCTATGTATGTGTATGTGTGTATATATATATATATATGTATATGTATGAATTATGTATGTATGTATGTATGTACAAATGTAACTATGTATCAATGTATCTATGTATGTATGCATGTATTTATGTATCAATGTATGTATGTATGTATGTATGTATAAGTTGTGTGATGAGAGAGAGAACAAACATACACACACACACACACACACACACACAAGAGTTTTGAGAACAATAACATCTAATTCTGATTTTCCTTGGACAAAAGAGGATGGTTGGCGAGTCTACTGGTAGGTCCTACTTCTTTCCTTTCCTTCTTTTAATTGCCTTCCTTTCATATTGCTGTTTATCCTTATTCACCCTGAGATCACTGCATAAGGTGGTTGAGCTAAATAACATTCAATCTTTCAATCCTTGACAGAAAGATTAGCATCCTGCATACGTTTAACTTTTTATCACATGTTTTGTTTGTCTTTTCTTTTTCACTTTTAATCTTTTTTTGTTGCTTTCCTTCTCTTTTCTTTCTTTTTTTTCAATTATGAGAGTTGTCCTTGTGTTGTTGTTCGTTTCATTTTCTTTATTCCTTTTTTTGTTTTATTTCTCCTCTTTTCTTTCGCTATTTCCTTTCTTTCTTCTCCCCATTCAACCAGACTGTAAAACTGTGTACAAACACTTTCGTCATGCTCTTGCCACAGGTTACCAATTGAAGTGATGAAGAAGAAAGTCAAGTCTCACTTGCAAGCTCTGGAAGAGGCAGGGATGGTCAGCAAACAGGACAAATACCAAAGTCTTCTCAACAGCATTGTCCAGGTACGGCCACTAACCATTTCGGCTCTTGTGTTTTAAATAAATGAAGGGGTCAGTTCGATAGTGTGCCTATGTCCATTTTCGTGAATAACGAGACAGAGATAATTCTAGGGAATAAAATGTAAACGATGCTTCCTGAAAAGTATGAAAATGATATGACAATATGTCACGTTTACATCCGTTTGAAATTTGGGCCTGAAAAGTATGAAAATGATATGACAATATGTCACGTTTGAAATTTGGAACCCCAAAGCCAATAGTGCCAAAGTCCATGGGTTATTTGTTATTTTCTCTAAATGACGTAATTGTGACTAAGGCACACTATTGAAATGACTCCATCAAATGTGGTTTGAACTGACGTTAGTATCCAATCAAGACCAAATGTAAAAGTATGAAATAGGAAAGAAGAGAGCGTGTTAAGCTGCCTCCATATTGGTCACTTGTGGCTTACGTAGGGTTTCCTGTTGACCCATTACGACCAGCCTTTCTGTCATCCCTGTGTTTGCCTTTTTTACTATCAAACATATTCTAGTAGACTCATCTATACAATTGAAATTTTATACCCAAAGAAACATTTATAGTTTCTTTCGAGAGAGTGATCCGAAAAACTATTTTCGGATATTTACAAGAAATCGGACTGTATCACCAAATCTAAAAACAAATGATGTCATCCTAAGATGCGTGTTGATGTTTATATCTCTACAGGATATTCGCAACCAACGCAGATACCGAAACAACAGAAAACAGGAATTGATGCGGCTTAGAGCCACGATTAAAAGCCTCAGTGAAAAAACGTTTTTTCTACGAGTCTCAGATTGACTACTACAATCAATACGAAAACCTGTTTGGATAATCTGCAGCACAAATCAAAGTAAGTTTGGTGTGCTTCATGTCAAGTTTGAAGTTTGTAGGTAGAGTGGACATGTCGCTTATGAGAGTTGATTTGTGTCCATAATGATATGATGATAAAAGACAAATTCGCTTTTTCAGTGTCAAGGAGATTATAATGATATGAATAGTAATGAAGATGATATTGATAAAAAAATAATAATGATAACAATTGTAATAGTAATAATAATAATAATAATAATAATAACAACAATGCTTATATGATAAAAATAAATAATGATTGTGATAATAAAAATAGAAAAGAAATAATAATAATAATAATAAATAATAATAATAATAATAATAATAGAATAGTAATAATAATAATAATAATAATAATAATAATAATAATAATAATAATAATAATAATAATGATTTATAATAAATTAACAAAACAAACATGATTAAAGTAGTCAAGAACATTCTCAACGCAGCACCTAATAACATCTAGAAAAACTTGTTTGCTTCACAATACCAAGGATGAAATGCATTTTGTGTTAAGAAATGAAATAATGGTTAAATTCTTTGCTTTCTTATATGAAGAAGACTTAGTTTTATGGCACATGAAGGAATGATCTTTTTTTATTTGAATGAACTACACAGGGCCTATACAATGATGAACTTAGATGTTAAACAAAGGTAATGATTTTAGTAGTATAAATTATTTCCAGATATGTTTCACTTATATGAGGAAGAAAGTTATCTCCTCCTGTGTACAGTTGTGTTCAATCTTTGAGTGTAAGGAGGATAAGAACGTGCCTTTCACAATATTTTACACAGTGTATGACAGATTCCTTGTTTTTGCAACTAAAACGTTTATTTGATTAAATTCATTCCCTGCGGTACAGGAAGCACAAGAAGACTGGGCTGTTCCGTAAGCACGATGGACAGAAAACACAAGGCTCTGTCACTTATTCTGCGGCAAGATTACACGAGAAGGGGGTCGTCCTTGAAATTGAAAATTTACCCACAAACCAGTAAGATTTTTTTAAAGATTTGTTAATAATGTGTGGGGCTTTTTTTGTGCAGAAAAATGATTTTTTCAACCAGTATGTAAAAAACGTGTTTACTCCATGGTCCAGAGGTGAGGTGTCTGCCTGGCAATCAAGAAGCCATGGGTTCAAACCCCGACAGCTTGAATAATTTTCTCAATGCGCGAACCTGTATGAACAATTATCAGACCATGTGAAAATGGTTGGCAACTGTTAAACCCAATATGAACTGGGTTGCAGGAGACTGGTATGCCAAAATAGGAAGGTAAGCTGTGTTCAATGGCGCCCGACACCAGCAATATTATTTAGTTCGGTTAAGAAATAGTCGCTTTGGTTTATGGCTCGTTTAATAACAAAGGTAAAGGGGATTTTGTTTCATTCACTTTATCATTAATGTCTTTTTTTTAAAAATTATTTGAGTTTAAGTGCCTCGTTATAGATATAAACCAATGATTGGAATATTGTATTCTAAGCCATACATGAATAAACAAATCAAATAATTGAGTTTATTGTATGCTCACATATCTTTCTATTGTGACGCATGATATTTTTCATTATGTTCTTCAACACTGATCCTTTTGTGTGGATATGCGTGCGCGCGCATGTTCGAAAGTGGTATTCTTTTCCTGTCTTGTAGCAGGTGGTTGGTGGGCGGTGCTGGTAGGTCCTATTTCTTTCCTTTCCTTCTTTCACTTATCTTTCATCTTAATTGACCCTGAGATGACCACAATGGTGGATGGGGGGAAAACCCAACCTGTCTTATAATTGCTGTCATGATTTCCACACACAGGTTTAAGAATGTGATGTTTGAAATCCACTCAACTGAGACACCAGGCGTGTTTGCTGTCAGTGCCAAGTTCATGGGAGTTTCTATGGACAAGGTGGAGCTTGTCTTCCAGGTAAACTGCTCCCCTTTATTTTCTTTCTTTCTTTTTTAAGTCTTCTTTCTTTCTTTCTTTCTTTCTTTCTTTTTCCTTTCTCCTCCTCTCCTCACATCATATATAGCTTTTTCTATCATTCTTTTTTCTTTGTGTATACCCGTGCCTACCCTGCAAAGGCAGTTGGCAGGGGGATGCGCTGCTGGAAGATCCTATTCTTTCCTTTCACTCTTTCATCTAACTGTTTTTTGTTTTCATTCACTCTGAGATCACTGCATATGGTGGACATTGTAGATTGCAATTGATATAAACAATGGCATTTAGTCAGCATCCATCCATTGCAGAAAGTCAGATGCGTAGTGATGATATAGATGCGTTGTGTTGATATAGGTGCGTTATGTTGATATAGGTGCGTTGTGTTGATATAGATGCGTTGTGTTGATATAGATGCGTTTGTGATGATATAGATGCGTTATATAGTTGATTTAGGTGCGTTGTGTTGATGATGATATAGATGCATTGTGATATAGATGCGTTGTGTTGATATAGATGCGTTGTGTTGATATAGATGCGTTGTGATGATATAGATGCTTGTGTTATAGATCGTTGTGATATAGATGCGTATAGATCGCGTTTGTGATGATATAGATGCGTTGTGTTGATATAGATGCGTTGTGATGATATAGATCATTGTGTTGATATAGATGCGTTGTGGATGATATAGATGCGTTGTGTTGATATAGAGATGCGTTGTGTTGATATAGATGTGTTGTGTTGATAGAAACACTTTCACTTTCACTGTTTGTTTAAGCTCTGGGGACAGAGTTATAAGAAATGCATAGTGTGTAATAATATTGTAATCAAGAATCCATTTTCTTGGGTCTCTCATGTCCTTATAGATCATTGATAAGTATCAGGTAGCTGTTTGATAGCAGCCCCCATCATCTCAAGACTTTGATCATAAAAACTATTGCAAAATCTACACAGTTGCCAACCGCTACGTGAAAAACGTATGAAGTATATATTTTTTCTGGCTTTGACTCCAGAATCTGTATGTACATTGAAAAGTACGTACATGAGGGTATAATTTCTTCTTGGTCAGAGGTGCGAGTTAAAATTAATTCACATGGTCAGAGGTGCAGGTTAGAATTAATTCACATGGTCAGAGGCAGGTTAAAATTAATTCACATGGTCAGAGGTGCGAGTTAGAATTAATTCACATGGTTGGAGGTGAGTTGAATTAATTCACATGGTCAGAGGTGCAAGTTAGAATTAATTCACATGGTCAGAGGTGTAGGTTATAATTAATTCATGGTCAGAGGTGCAGGGTTAGAATTAATTCATGTGGTCAAAGGTGTTAATTTATTCACATGGTCAGAGGTGCAAGTTAGAATTGATTCACATGGTCAGAAGTGCAAGTTGGAATTAATTCACATGGTCAGAGTTGGCAGCTATGATTCTACTACAACCGTTATTTGCTCTGCTATAGCTGCTTTTGCTATTGCAACCTCATCTATTTGTCTGTCGCTGTTACAATTACATTGCATGCGTATGACCTTAACTAACATTTCTACTTAATGCTTCTATATCATAAGCTTACCCTTTGTACATGTCTAGTAAAATGAAATGTAATACACATGTCTATAATTATTTCCACTAGGATCTTCTCCAACTGCAGTATGAAGGCGTTGCCGTCATGAAGATGTTCAACAGGGCCAAGATCAACGCAACCTCCTTATATTCTTATTGAATAGAAAGTTCTATGGCAAACAATTGGTTGAAGTGAATTACCATGAAGACGTGACTGTTAAAAACCCTTTTTTTTCTTTTTCTTTTATATTAAATTGTTTTTTTTTGTTTGTTATTAGTCAGATGTGAAGATACTGGATTTACTCAAAATTTGACTTTTTATAAAAAGTCTTTTCCACCTCAGTTCTAGTTCTCATTCCTGATAGCGGAAATTGACTTGAGCCAAAAACGTTTCGATGATACTCCCTGCCTTAGCTCTCTCCCCTCCTTCCTGTTTTTTTTTCATATGTTCATTTCTGACACTGTGATAATTGCAAAGTGTGACTGCTTAATTATGGCTATAGACAACTTGTAAAGGATTCTTTTATTTCTTCTCCCTCTTTTTCTACTTCTTCTTTTTCTTCTTATTACAAATTTGGGTAGGTTATACTAAATGACAAGCAATATTAAGCAGTGCTTTAGTTTGTGTGGGGAACAAACATTTTTAAATGAGCGGTAGAAATATGGCTCTGTTCATTTGTTTCTCTTTCTCTTTTTCTTCCTCCCTCCCTCTTTCTCTGTCTGTCTGTCTGTCTGTCTGTCTGTCTGTCTGTCTCTCTCTATCACTTAATTTAAACTGGTTCGCTGGTTTCGACACGAGAGTCTTATACTGATTTGGGTTTTTTCTGCTATTTTTATCTCTTGTCTTAAGACTCACTTGCAAACAGTTGTGGGTTGGATTTTTTTGAGGTTCATTTAAAAAATATTTTTTTGCTATTTTTGCCAGTTTAGTTGTACATGTATATTAATTACATGAACGCATAATACTAAAAAATGAAGAGGAAAGAGACAAGACTGAAATATTAGATCAACATAAAGGTTGTTTTTAGGTACTTTCAGAAGTACGTGATTAGCTTTGTGATGAAAATTTGGAAAGTATGTTGCATGTCCAGCATACGGCAGTAGGCCTATAAGAATGTCTTTGTTTTGTTGGGTTTTTTAGCCCTCTTTCAGAACATTTTCCTTTTCTTTCTCTCCCTCCTTATATTTATTGTATTTGTTACTACTACTACTTCTTCTACGACTTTACTCCTACTACATCTATTACTACTTCGACCACTACTGCTACTTCTACTATCACATCTATTATTATTATTATTATTATTATTACTATTATTACTATTATTACTATTATTATTTTTATTACTACTCTTTTTTCTTTTAAATTTACATTTATGTACTTTTTCTATGGCAGCAAATATACTCTCACATGCCTTCCTTTTTTTCGTATTGCGTCTGATACTGATATATTTTGAAAGCGATTTTTATATATGATCTGATATTGACATGTTAAAGCCTCACTTGTACAAATGCTTTGTATAAAATGTTGTAACTTGTATCATTCCCCCCCCATAGCCAATCCTCTACCCATGTCTCTTTTCAATTTTCTACATATTCATAGAATCAACAGCTTTCTCTCCTATTGCTTTTTTTTAAGCCTCTATAAATTTGCTATTTATCAAGGTGCTAAAATTGTACATTTTTAAAACGTTGTTTTACCTTTTGTATCAAACACTAGTCTTTGAACATTTTAATTTTATACACCACTCATTTGTACTGAAGCAAGCTTTGAGTTTTATCTCACTCTGCATTACTACAGTTATGCATGTAGTGGAAATAATAATATTATATTTTCAGCTAGTGTTTTCTATCAACTATTCTTCCCCTGGTTAATAAAAAGAAAGAGAAAGAAAAAAATCCAACTCACCAGACACACATTCCAAATTCACCACATCAACAAATAAATAGCACAACCAAAACAGAACAAAACAAATCAAATCAGGATTCACAATTTGGTTCCTGTTTTTATTGCTCCTATATCCATAATACGTAATATGTAATGTGTAATTACATAGCTTGCTGCTACACCTGCCTACACTTTTGTATTGAATTTGATTTAATACAAACAGTTTGTTGTAATAGGCAGATTGAGCATGCATGTGTAACGACGCTTCAAACACCCCTCTTAACACACACACACACACACACGTCTACAAAGTCACATCAATACACACTCACATCAATATAATCTCACATCAATACACACTCACATCATATCCTGTAAATAATCTTGTTTTACATTTTAGGAAAAGTTTACACCAATGTTGTTTTCATGAATGCAATTCAGCACAATCTAAAGCTGAAACGCCTAAGCTCTGGATGATGTGTGTCGTCACCTACTTGAATCCATGCAACGTTTAACATGTTCTTATAACTGTTTTGCTTTAAACCTTTTCTTTCTTATGTGAAATATTATACCAATACAATATGACATCAAAACAAATGTTTCCATATCCTTATTTTGACATGTAATTGGTTTGAACATCCTCATGAAACTATATGATCTAAATTAAAGCAAAGGAAAAATGAAAATTCCTGTCTTTTTCCTTACTTTGGAAATTCAATGTGTATTGTTGGTCATTTCATTATTTCATTCATGCCTGTGTCATTCTTTTCATTAACGTTTTTGTCTTTACAAAAGAAGATACATTGGTTAACTCTCACAGCACACACACACACACATGATGGGAACCGTCTGGAAAGACAACAAAGTCTCCCTTAGCTCAAAGTTAAAACTTATGCGCTCCCTTGTTCACTCAGTGTTTCTTTACGCCTTTGAAACATGGACACTGACTGCAGATATACAGAAGAGAATACAGGCAACAGAAATGAGGTGCTTTAGAAGACTGGTCGGTATCTCTCACAAAGACCATATTAACAATGAAGAAGACAAAACCATTGGTCCTTATGAAGACGTCCTCACCACTGTCAAAAGGTGCAAAATGAAATGGTTTGGACACTTGGTGAGAGAAGGAGGGCTTCCAAACCGTGCTTCAAGGAACTGTCAGAGGAGGTAGGAGAAGAGGCAGACAAAAGAAGAGATGGAAGGACAATATCACTGAATGGACGGGCCTGAAGCTAAGTGAGCTGATGAGACGGGCGGAGGACAGGCAGGAGGAGAGAAGACTGGTTATTTGGTCATGTGTAGCGCCCCAACGGCCTCTGCTATGGGACAGATAGATAGACACATATGTTTAAGTAAATTAAATCTTGTAGATTATAATATTAATGAACAAAGACGTGAAATTAAATAAATTAAATCTTGTAGATTATAATATTAATGAGCAAAGACGTGAAATAAATTAAATCTTGTAGATTATAATATTAATGAGCAAGGACGTGTGAAATAAATCTTGAAGTTTGAAGCCTCATAGGATAGGAACAAAAACAAGACATACAAAGGAATAAACAGAGGGGGAGGGGGAGGAAGAATTGACCCCATGACCTCCACATCAGCACCCATTGTCTCGCCTTGAAAAAAGAACAGTAGCAACCTTGCCCACTACCTCCCTTCAATAACAGGTGTAGTGCAAAGTGCAAAATGGTACATTGTATTCCTACGCCTGCGCTCAGACATTTTTTGTTTTTTATTTGCAGATAACAAATGCAACTGCTATGAGTTATGACTGCATTTGTGTACGTTTTTTTTTATCTGCATAAGCTTAGTAGAAACGATTCAGCCTACTCATTTAAATACATGCATGTTATACCATGGGTGGTATCAAGTTTGATTATTTAATCTAGTCAGTACTCTGTACTGAGATTACATGGTATCAAGTTTGATTATTTAATCTAGTCAGTACTTTGTACTGAGAGATAACATGGTATCAAGTTTGATTATTTAATCTAGTCAGTACTCTGTACTGAGATAACATGGTATCAAGTTTGATTATTTAATCTAGTCAGTACTCTGTACTGAGATAACATGGTATCAAGTTTGATTATTTAATCTAGTCAGTACTCTGTACTGAGATAACATTGTATCAAGTTTGATTATTTAATCTAGTCAGTACTCTGTACTAAGATTATATTAGTATCAAGTTTGATTATTTAATCTAAGACTCTGTACTGAGATAACATGGTATCAAGTTTGATTATTTAATCTAGTCAGTAATATTGTACTGAGATAACATGGTATCAAGTTTGATTATTTAATCTAGTCAGTACCTGTACTCTGTAAAAGTTTGATTATTTAATCCATATTACATGGTATCAAGTTTGATTATTTAATCTAGTCAGTACTCTGTACTAAGATTACATGGGTTTGAAGTCAGTACTCTGTGAATGACTAATTCAAACTTTTCAATTATAAAAACCTGTTTAAGATGGCGGAAAATTCAAAGATGGGGAAACAATGAAACTCGTTAATTCAAAGTCCCTTCTGGTGGAAAAAATCCTCACATGAAAACAATTATGGGATCATTTAGAAGCAAGAGGCATAGTTGTAGCTGAACCGTAGTGTATTGAGCCGGTAATCACGACAACACAGGTTCAAGCCCCACGGTTGGCAAAGGTGAGTTTTTCCCCACAACATTGTACTCTTAGAAAAGGTACTTAATTCTACCTATCTCACTTGACTCGGTTGTTGATGAGTACCCAGCTATAGGTAGAAAAAGATCTTGTCAATTGTCAGAGTGTTACCACGTAAACGCCAACACAACAGGCTGTGTACTGCATGCTTCCCCGGAGTTAAAAACTTTGAATGAAATAGCCTGCTGGGGGATAAAGGATGTACAGTCGATGAGCCTGTATTTGTGTGGGCATACGGACTATAGGACTATAGAAATAGAAATCCATCTACCTTTATCTTAGTGTTCTTAGTGGGGGGGGGGGCACTTTTCAAAATCTATCTTTTTCTATGAATAAAATCACTCAAAACCTGTGCAGATCATTTTCCCCATTTAATATCTAAAGAATGACGTCATTTTTTAGATATTTTGGATAGGTTTTATTAAATGAATTTTTAAAATAGAATATACCATTTATACGCAACAATGGCATTTCTATTACCCAAAAAAAAGAATCTTCTCAAAAGTTTACAAGATATAAATCGAAAACCGATGCCATTCTATAAACATTGATGAGAGAATAAAAATGAAAAGAAAATAACATCTTCAGACGGATTACCCTTCTTGTAGCAAACCCCTTACTCTTTCAGGTGACAGTCTCTGGCATTGTTATTAATGTAATGAGGATTGTAAAACTAGGTTTAGATGCATTGCTGTGACAACAGTCACAACTACCAGTTTTTTTGTTTTTTCCCTCTATTCCTATACTTGTGCGTGATTTACATACACGCGATGTTGGCCTTCTAAATATCCATTCTCTCATGATAAACATAATAATTGTGACTTTAATGATGGTACTTATTTATCTGAGTTTGTCATTTCAGACAACGTATGAAACAAGGAGTAAAGATCAATTAGTAAAGGGTATCAGGTAATCCAGAGGAGACAGCTGAATATGTAGATATATCAATGGAAGAAATCCAAACAGCTATAAGAAAAGTGAAATTAGGAAAAGTCCCAGGAGCAGATCAAGTTTATCCAGAAATGGTTAAAAACCAAAGGAGAGAGGCAGACAAACTACTACATGCAATATACCAACAAGCATGGAAGTCCAAACAGGTGCCAGACGACTGGAATAAGGAACGGTAGTACCAATACACAATAAAGGGTCAACCATGGAATACTCAAACTATAGAGGGATATCACTACTTAGCGTACCAGGGAAAGTGTTTGCCAGGATTCTGGAAATGAGACTAAGGAAAAGAGTAGAGGATCAGATTGAAGAACACCAGCGTAGATTTAGACCAGGAAGAAGTGTACAACTTTTACAAGATCATATATTTTCAATTAGACAAATAATAGAAAAATTCCTTGAGAGAAACATTGACTTGCGCCTGTGTTTTATTGACGTAGAAAAGGCATTTGACACTGTGGAGGAGGGACGAACTATGGCATTCCTTAAAAGAACACAATGTAGAGCAAAATTTAATAGAAGCCATTAAAAGTTTTTACAATAAACCAACATGTGCATTGAGAATAGCTGGAAATGTATCTCCAGAATTTGATGTAGATATAAAGTAAGACAGGATTGTATCCTAAGCCCTCTTTTGTTTACCACATGTATGAATGCAGTCGCAAAAGCATCCTCAAAATGAAGAAAATTAATGTAGGTATGTGGAAGCTCAAACCAGTAAATGTATCAATACTTTCATTTGCTGATGACTTAGTTCTGTGTGGAAAATCAGAAAGGGACCTCCAGTCAAATATCAACATAATGAATAATGAATTAAATAAAAGAGGAATGAGAGTAAATGCAAAGAAAACCAAAACAATGCTAGTAACTAGGAAGTTAAAACACAAAATCTTAAATTAGACAGGAGATTTTAGAACAAGTTCAAAGCTACAATTACTTAGGAGTAATGTTAACTCAGAGGGAAAACTAAGAGAAGAAATCAGTTAGAGAATGAAAAAAAGGCAAGTGCAATATATAACCATTTAGGAAAGGCATTTGTAGGTAAACAAGAATTGTCAACAAAAACCAAAATGGCAGTATACAACACAGTTTGTTGTCCTACTCTCTATGGCAGTGAAACCTGGACCTTAGACAGTAGGGAATACAGTAGAGTGCAGGCAGCCGAAATGAAATATCTAAGAAGAGTAGTAGGGAAAACTAAAAGACACAAAATCAGAAACACAACAATAAGAGATCAAACCAAAGCAAATAGCATAAAAACTAAGATAGAAATGAATCAACTGAGATGGTTTAGGCATGTTAACAGAATGAATGACAATAGGATAGCTAAATCAGTATACAGTGCTAAAACTCAAGGTAAAAGACCAAAAGGCAGACCTCGGAGAAAGTGGGAAGAAGATATAAAAGAGGCATTAACGCATAGAAATTTAACTTTCACGGAAGGAAACAGAAACTGTCAGGACAGGGCAGCCTGGAGAAAGATCATTTCGGGATGAGTAAAACCCATACACCGAAAGGTAGAATGGCAACTGATAAAGAAAGAAAAGAACCGGAA
The DNA here is from genome assembly GCA_037039925.1 of Doris montereyensis. NCBI lineage: Eukaryota > Metazoa > Mollusca > Gastropoda > Nudibranchia > Dorididae > Doris > Doris montereyensis. Next base: position 692,665 of record JAXRKP010000011.1, on the reverse strand, counting down.
GGTAGAATGGGAGCTGATAAATAAAGGAACCCATACACCGAAGGTAGAATGGGAGCTGATAAAGCAAAAGAACCCATACACCGAAGGTAGAATGGGAGCTGATAAAGAAAGGAACCTATACACTGGAAGGTAGAATGGGAGCTGATAAAGAAAAGAACCCATATACCGGAAGGTAGAATGGGAGCTGATAAAGAAAAGAACCCATACACCGGAAGGTAGAATGGGAGCTGATAAAGAAAGGAACCCATACACCGAAGATAGAATGGGAGCTGATAAAATTCAGTCACCCATACACTCGGAAGGTAATAATGGGAGCTGATAAAGAAAGGAACCCATACACAATGAAGGTAGAATGGGAAATGATAAAGAAAATTCACCCATACACCTGAATAAGGTAGAATGGGAGCTAAATAAAGAAAAACTAACCCATACACTGGAAGGTAGAATGGGAGCTGATAAAGAAAAGGAACCCATACACCTAAAGGTAGAATGGGAGCTGATAAAGAAAGGAACCCTAGACACTGAAGGTAGAATGGAGCTGATAAAAAAAAGAACCCATATACCGGAAGGTAGAATGGAATGCTGATAAAAGAAAGGAACCCATATACCGGAAGGTAGAATGGGAGCTGATAAAGAAAAAAGAAAGAAACACAACCTGGACTGGATGTTACTAAAAGTAATGGGCCTGACTGTCTCTATCCACATGTATTGAAAGAGGTCGATAATGAAATACGTTTTACTCTCTCTATTATTTTCAATAACTCTCCTAAAACTGGAATTGTACAAATGACTGTAAATTAGCTAAATTTACTGCTATATCAGAAAAGTATCGACCAATTAGTCTAACCTTTATCACACGTAAACATGTGATTCCATTTCAAAAGGACTTCATAATTTTTCTTGAATCTTACAACATGTTGTCTGAATGTCAACATGGTTTTCGCAGTAAACGATCTTGTATAACCCAACTAATGGAGGTTATGGAAGATTTCGCTTCATGTATGATGCTATTGATGTTATATATTTGGATTTTCGCAAGGCTTTTTATGTGGTCATTATGCCGACTACAGTATTATATTATCAGTATCTTACTATACATTACACTGTTAGTAATTATTATGCCGACTACAGTATTATAGTAATCACTATACATTACACTGTTATGTGATTATTATGCCGATTACAGTATTACCAGTAATCACTATACATTACACTGTTATGTGATTATTATGCCGACTACAGTATTATCAGTAATCACTATACATTACACTGTTATGTGATTATTATGCCCCTCCTAACCAGTATTATCAGTAATCACTATACATTACACTGTTATGTGATTATTATGCCGACTACTCTAGTATTATCAGTAATCACTATACATTACACTGTTATGTGATTATTATGCCGACTACAGTATTATCAGTATCTTACTAAACATTACACTGTTATGGCAACATAGTAATTCATCAGAGCAACTGGGTGAAATCTTACCATTTTTTATCTCTCTGTCTCTCTGTTTCTGTCTGTCTGTCTGTTTGTCTATCTCTCTTTCTCTGTCTCTCTGTCTGTCTGTCTGTCTGTCTGTCTGTCTGTCTGTCTCTGTCTCTGTTCCTCTCTGTCTGTCTCTCTCTGTCTCTCTGTCTCTCTGTCTCTGTCTCTCTGTCTCTGTCTCTGTCTCTGTCTCTGTCTCTCTCTCTCTCTGTCTCTCTCTCTCTCTCTCTCTTCTCTCTTCTCTCTCTCTTCTCTCTCTCTCTCTCTCTCTCTCTCTCTCTCTCTCTCTCTCTCTCTCTCTCTCTGTCTCTCTCTCTCTCTCTCTCTCTGTCTCTCTCTCTCTCTCTCTCTCTCTGTCTCTCTCTCTCTCTCACTCTCTCTCTCTCTCTTAAAGAAGAAATCTCTCTCTCTCTGCTCTCTCTCTCTCTCTCTCTCTCTCTCTCTTCTTCTCCCTCTCTTTTTCTCTCTCTTGTCTCTTTATCTCTCTCTCTCTCTCTCTCTCTATCTCTCTCTAATCTCTTGGGGTAAGAAGAAGAAGCCACCCTTTCAATGCCGATATTCACTTTAACTCCTCTCGGGAGCTTGTAATCACGGCGATACTGGTTTGAACCCATGGCTTTTCTCTCAAAGATGTACTAATAAAATGTAAGAATCAATCATAGAGAAAATTTCAGAATAATTGTAAGAAGCGCCCAACAGGCTGCTGTACTGTATGCTCCCCTAATTCAGAAAGACTTTGAATGAAATGGCCTGCTGTTGGTTAAATAACGTAAAGTCGGTGAGCATGCATTTATGCAGGATAAGGACTATAGATAAATCCACCGTAATATTTATCCGTTCCTATCATCTTTTTAAGATTCAATTCAGAATCAGAATCAAAATTTCTTTATTGTCGGTAAGAATAAGAATAATACATAATAAATAGAGACATACAGACTTTTATAAAGGCAAATAACTCAATAAATCATTATGGGCTTATCACTAACAAGAACAAAAGAATTAACTGACTTTCTCTGCAGTTAGAAAAGTAACAAAAAGTTTAAAGATATTTAAAAAGACGGGAAGTTTGATTGGTAACCATAATGACGTAATAAATAATAAAGAATCCATAATAAGAATTTTGGACATAATGTGTCATAATACATAATATGTGTCATAATACATGAATAATAATATGTATGGGAATATGGATGTATCCATAGTTGTTGTCTCTTCTTCGAGGTTACCCGGACGCAGTGAGGATCGTTTGAGCAACTGAAACCAATCAAACGATTTATATTAATAAAAGTTCTTGTTTAAGCACGCCAAACGATAAGACATCAAAGCTGAGAACGCTCAAACATGAAAACACATTATAAAGTAAGACATATACATATTTACACACACAACGCAATATAATAAGAAGAATAACAAACATATTTCAAAGCATAGGATTGTAATACAAAAGACAGTTGGCATTATGGAAAAAACACTTATGATTTCATAAGAAATATGAATCTGTGTGGATTTTATGATTGTGTGAAAAGTTAAGTTTTATGGCTGTGTAAAAACAGGTGAGTTTTATGGCTGTGTGAAAACAGGTGGGTCTTATGGCTATGTGAAAACAGGTGAGTTTTAGAATAAGTGGAAAACAGGTGAGTTTTATGGCTGTGTGAAAAACAGGATGAAGTTTTATGACTGTGTGAAAAACAGGTGAGTTTTATGGATGTGTGAAAAACAGGTGAGTTTTATGGCTGGGTGAAAAACAGATGAGTTTTATGGTTGAAAACAGGTGAAAAACAGGTGAAACAGAATGAAAAACAGGTGAGTTTTATGGTTGGGTGAAAAACAGGTGGGTTTTATGGCTGTGAAAAACAGGTGGGTTTTATGGCTGTGTGAAAAACAGGTGGGTTTTTTAAGGCTGTGTGAAGAAGACAGGTGGGTTTTAAGTAATGATGATGATGAAGTGATGATGATTATTAATAATAATAATAAAAATAAGAAGAAGAAGAAGAATGATGAAGAAGAAGAAGATAAGAAGAAGGAATAATAATGATAAGAAGAAGAAGAAGAAGAAGAAGAAGAAGAAGAAGAAGAAGAAGAAAAGAAGAAGAAGAAGAAGAAGAAGAAGAAGAAGAAGAAGAAGAAGAAGAAGAAGAAGAAGAAGAAGAAGAAGAAGAAGAAGAAGAAGAAGAAGAAGAAGAAGAAGAAGAAAGAAGAAGAAGAAGAAGAAGAAGAAGAAGAAGAAGAAGAAGAAGAAGAAGAAGAAGAAGAAGAAGAAGAAGAAGAAGAAGAAGAAGAAGAAGAAGAAGAAGAAGAAGAAGAAGAAGAAGAAGAAGAAGAAGAAGAAGAAGAAGAAGAAGAAGAAGAAGAAGAAGAAGAAGAAGAAGAAGAAGAAGAAGAAGAAGAAGAAGAAGAAGAAGAAGAAGAAGAAGAAGAAGAAGAAGAAGAAGAAGAAGAAGAAGAAGAAGAAGAAGAAGAAGAAGAAGAAGAAGAAGAAGAAGAAGAAGAAGAAGAAGAAGAAGAAGAAGAAGAAGAAGAAGAAGAAGAAGAAGAAGAAGAAGAAGAAGAAGAAGAAGAAGAAGAAGAAGAAGAAGAAGAAGAAGAAGAAGAAGAAGAAGAAGAAGAAGAAGAAGAAGAAGAAGAAGAAGAAGAAGAAGAAGAAGAAGAAGAAGAAGAAGAAGAAGAAGAAGAAGAAGAAGAAGAAGAAGAAGAAGAAGAAGAAGAAGAAGAAGAAGAAGAAGAAGAAGAAGAAGAAGAAGAAGAAAGAAGAAGAAGAAGAAGAAGAAGAAGAAGAAGAAGAAGAAGAAGAAGAAGAAGAAGAAGAAGAAGAAGAAGAAGAAGAAGAAGAAGAAGAAGAAGAAGAAGAAGAAGAAGAAGAAGAAGAAGAAGAAGAAGAAGAAGAAGAAGAAGAAGAAGAAGAAGAAGAAGAAGAAGAAGAAGAAGAAGAAGAAGAAGAAGAAGAAGAAGAAGAAGAAGAAGGAGAAGAAGAAGAAGAAGAGAAGAAGAAGAAGAAGAAGAAGAAGAAGAAGAAGAAGAAGAAGAAGAAGAAGAAGAAGAAGAAGAAGAAGAAGAAGAAGAAGAAGAAGAAGAAGAAGAAGAAGAAGAAGAAGAAGAAGAAGAAGAAGAAGAAGAAGAAGAAGAAGAAGAAGAAGAAGAAGAAGAAGAAGAAGAAGAAGAAGAAGAAGAAGAAGAAGAAGAAGAAGAAGAAGAAGAAGAAGAAGAAGAAGAAGAAGAAGAAGAAGAAGAAGAAGAAGAAGAAGAAGAAGAAGAAGAAGAAGAAGAAGAAGAAGAAGAAGAAGAAGAAGAAGAAGAAGAAGAAGAAGAAGAAGAAGAAGAAGAAGAAGAAGAAGAAGAAGAAGAAGAAGAAGAAGAAGAAGAAGAAGAAGAAGAAGAAGAAGAAGAAGAAGAAGAAGAAGAAGAAGAAGAAGAAGAAGAAGAAGAAGAAGAAGAAGAAGAAGAAGAAGAAGAAGAAGAAGAAGAAGAAGAAGAAGAAGAAGAAGAAGAAGAAGAAGAAGAAGAAGAAGAAGAAGAAGAAGAAGAAGAAGAAGAAGAGAAGAAGAAAGAAGAAGAAGAAGAAGAAGAAGAAGAAGAAGAAGAAGAAGAAGAAGAAGAAGAAGAAGAAGAAGAAGAAGAAGAAGAAGAAGAAGAAGAAGAAGAAGAAGAAGAAGAAGAAGAAGAAGAAGAAGAAG
>JAXRKP010000011.1:627500-682500 GCA_037039925.1 Doris montereyensis | reverse complement strand
CAGTGATTGAATTAGGAATGTAGTTAAAGAAAGAGCAAATGGAAGCAGAAAGCGTAGCAACATAACATAATGAGTGGAAATTGAGAATCACCTACCTGGAACAACGTTGTGGAATTTTAAACGGAATGGAAAACCAGTGACACATCGAACTATTCTATCTTTAATCAGGTACATGAATACTCTGGGAGAAGACATTAGAGAAAAAGAGATTTGATCGACATTCAAAGAACCGAATGGCGTGAAGAAATTAAAAGTACATATATCTGTTAACATTGTTTAGTTGAAGCTTTTTCGTCTTTTTGTTTTTGTTTTGTTTTTCTTGTCCTTTTTTTGGCGGTTGAATAGGTTTATATGAAAGTGTTTTAAGTTTTGCTTTATTTTGTTGTGTGCACACGGAAAATAGTTTGTTCATATTTTCATGTTATTGTCTGTGGTATTTACCAGATGCCAGTGTAAACATTGTCGACTGCCCCTACCACTTGCTCAGAAGGCCATTCCGATGCCTTCCGGTGAGTTCAAAAACTGATTTTCTTTTTTCCTTTAGTTTCCATTTGCCGGTCCGCTTTGCCCTAAATGATGAATAACTATCAACAAGTTTTGGTTGAGTGCACATTCAATGAAGTCTTGGGACTGAAGTGTCAATTTTGTTACAACTATAGTAAGAGAGTTTCATTGAATGTAGGAGGCCGTTTAGTTATAAAATAAAAAGGTGAGGCTTTCAACGACTTTGTTGCATAGGGGAATCAATTTCGTTGAATGTGGATTGTACTGTATTAAATTTATCCAGAATATTTCTTCCTTTTTCTTTACCAAAGTAGACCTACGCTCTGATGAGATAAAATGCATTATGTACCTCGCTCGTGTGTTAGGCCCAGGTCATGTGGGGAACACACGCGACACGAGGAAACGTGTGTGGCGACGTGACGAGGACAATTGGACGGGTTCACTTTTCGTCTTGCGTGTCAGGGGTCAACTGCACATTTTGTTCTAAGTAGCGTGGAGTGAAGCGTTTTGCATGTCAAGTGGCGGGGTCAACTGCTGAAGCGTTTGCATGTCACGTGTCGGGGTCAACTGCTGAAGCGTTTTGCATGTCACGTGGCTTCCTATGTGAGCCGGGGCCGGGCCTTCCACAATATTACTTTTAAGCAAAAAACGGCTAACAAAGTAATTCACGTTAAAAATAATTTCGCCACAATGTAATGAATACGAAATGTTTTTCAGACAATCTCAATGCGTGACGCGTAAATGTTAATGGACATCAATAAAATATAGCCTCATCAATAAATATGTAAATGATTTATCTCATCCTGTCTGTCCCAATACTATTCTCTACTATCATGACCTCATTTTCAAATTTGACAAGTTCTTCTTTAGTCACGTTGGCAGGACATGGTGCAAGGCTGTTAAAAATAAGCAATATATAAATAAAAAATCCGATGAATAGATCTAGTTGAATAGAATATACAAATCAAATAAAAATTAAATTTAATAAAACTTGTTTCTTTATTAATTATTTTGATGACATATTATGTTTTTGGGATTCTGATTTATTTATTTATTGTTTGCCAGATCTATCACATGGTACCGGTCATGAGACGGTCATCTGGTCACACCAGACAAAATGGAGGATGGGTCTACGCCTTGGAACGTTTCTGTTGGCTGCACGTGCAGGAAAATAAATCCCAGATGTTAACGCCGAACATTGATACAAACTACAGGTCATTGGTGTGGAACGACCATGATATTATGTTGATTATGTTTAGTCAAATTGCTGGGGTAGAACAGTGCAAAACTACCACAACCGTGTCATTAACAACTCTGGAAGTGTGTGTGTGTGTGTGTGTGAGAGAGAGAGAGAGAGAGAGAGAGAGAGAGAGAGAGAGAGAGAGAGAGAGAGAGAGAGAGAGAGAGAGAGAGAGAGAGGAGAGAGCATCAGAGGGAGGGAGGGAGGAATCAGAGAGACGATCAGAGAGAGAGAGAGAGAGAGAGAGAGATTAGATTATTATTATTATCATTATTATTATTATTATTATTATTATTATTATTATTATTATTATTATTATTATTATTGTTATTATTATTATACTTACAGCAATTGAGATAGTCATGTATTTGTTAGGTATACATCTTTTATTCACTATTTCTTCACCAATATATTTATTGATTGATTAGATGGTTGGTTGATAGCTTTGATCAATTTGATTTATCTTGAAGTGACCTATAAAAATTGATTCGTCTTTCATTCAGTCGTTTTTATTTCATATATCCATTTATTTATCGAATGCCTTAGCCTATTGATTCATCGGTGAGTGACTGACTAGCTGACCGACTGACTCATCAGTTGGTCGACTGACTGACTTATTTACTTACTGACTGACTCACTCACTCACATTAGTTGGTCGACTGACTGACTTACTTACTGACTGACTTACTCCTAGTTGGTTGACTGTCTGACTTACTTACTTACTAACTGACTGACTCACTCACATTGGTTGGTCGACTGACTGACTTACTTACTACTGACTGACTTACTTACTACTGACTGACTTACTTACTACTGACTGACTTACTTACTACTGACTGACTCACATTGGTTGGTCGACTGACTTACTGACTGACTGACTCACTAGTTGGTCGACTGTCTGACTTACTTACTTACTGAGTGACTGACTGACTCATATTTGTTGGTCAACTGACTGACTTATTTACTTACCGACTAACTCACTCACTCACATTAGTTGGTCGATTGACTGACTTACTTACTGACTGACTCACTCACTGAGTTGGTCGACTGACTGACTTACTTACTGACTGACTGACTGACTGACTGACTGACTCACATTGGTTGGTCGACTGACTGACTTACTTATTTACTGACTGACTGACTGACTGACTCACATTGGTTGGTCGACTGACTGACTTACTTACTACTGACTGACTCACATTGGTTGGTCGACTGACTGACTTACGTACTACTGACTGACTCACATTGGTTGGTCGACTGACTTACTGACTGATTGACTCACTAGCTGCTCGAATGTCTGACTTACTTACTGACTAACTGACTGACTCACATTGGTTGGTCAACTGACTGACTTACTTACTTACTGACTGACTGACTCACTCACATTAGTTGGTCGACTGACTGACTTACTTACTTACTTACTGACTGACTCACTCATATTAGTTGGTCGACTGACTGACTGACTGACTCACATTGGTTGGTCGACTGACTGACTCACATTGGTTGGTCGACTGACTGCCTCACATTGGTTGGTCGACTGACTGACTCACATTGGTTGGTCGACTGACTGACTTACATTGGTTGGTCGACTGACTGACTCACATTGGTTGGTCGACTGACTTACTGACTGACTCACTCAAATTAGTTGTCGACTGACTGACTTACGTACTGACTGACTGACTGACTCACTCACATTGGTTGGTCGACTGACTGACTTACTTACTGACTGACTGACTGACTGACTGACACATTGGTTGGTCGACTGACTGACTTACTTACTACTGACTGACTCACATTGGTTGGTCGACTGACTGACTTACTTACTACTGACTGACTCACATTGGTTGGTCGACTGACTGACTGACTCACATTGGTTGGTCGGCTGTCTGACCTACTTACTTACTTACTGATTGACTGACTCACTCACATTAGTCGGTCAACTGACTGACTTACTTACTTATTGACTGACTGATTGACTCACATTAGTTGGTCGACTGACTGACTTACTTACTGACTGACTGACTGACATTGGTTGGTCGACTGACTTACTGACTGACTGAAATTGGTTGGTCGACTGACTTACTGACTGACTGACATTGGTTGGTCGACTGACTTACTGACTGACTGACATTGGTTGGTCGACTGACTTACTGACTGACTAACATTGGTTGGTCGACTGACTTACTGACTGACTGACATTGGTTGGTCGACTGACTTACTGACTGACTGACATTGGTTGGTCGACTGACTTACTGACTGACTGACATTGGTTTGTCGACTGACTTACTGACTGACTGACTCACATTGGTTGGTCGACTGACTTACTTACTGAATGATTCACATTGGTTGGTCGACTGACTTACTTACTGACTGAATGATTCACATTGGTTGGTCGACTGACTGACTTACTGACTGACTGATTCACATTGGTTGGTCGACTGACTGACTTACTGACTGACTGACTCATTAGTTGGTCGACTGACTGACTTACTTACTACTGACTGACTCACATTGGTTGGTCGACTGACTTACTTACTGACTGACTGACTCAATGGCATTGGTTGGTCAACTGATTGACTTACATACTCCTGACTGACTGACTGACTCACATTGGTTGGTCGACTGACTGACTTACTTACTGACTGACTGACTCACATTGGTTGGTCGACTGACTTACTTACTGACTGACTGACTCAATGGCATTGGTGGTCAACTGATTGACTTACATACTCCTGACTGACTGACTGACTCACATTGGTTGGTCGACTGACTAACGTACTTACAGACTGACTGCCTTACTGACTTATTGATTGACTGTCTTGTTGACTGACTGGCTGACGGATTAGATAATTGACTGACTCATTGATTGGTTGACTGACTGACTGACTGGTTAATTGATATATAAATTGACTGACATAAAAAAATATTGGCTGACTAACTGACTGATTGACTCACTAACTGATTGGCTGACTAACTGAGTAACTGACTGGCTGACTAACCGAGTGGCTGACTAACTAACTGACTGACTGGCTAACACTGACTGACTGACTAAGTGACTGACTGACTGACGCTTTGATTCGCTGACTGACTGACTGACCGATTAACTGGTTGACTGACTAACTGACTGACACTTTGATTTGCTGACTGACTAACTGGTTAACTGGCTCACTGACTGACTGACTGGGACATTGATTTTCTGACAGACAGACTGACTGACTGACCGACTGACTAGGACATTGATTTTCTGACAGACAGACTGACTGACTGACCGACTGACTAGGACATTGATTTTCTGACAGACTGACTGACTGGCCGACTGACTTACTGACTGTCTGACTGACACATCGATTTACTGAATGGCTTACTGACCAACTGACTAACTGAATGAATGACTGACACATTGATTTTCTGACTGGCTGACTAACTGGTCTCTTCACTTCCTAACTTACTGACATATATAATAATATATAAACATTGACTGTCTGGCTGGCTGGTTGACATTGATTATGATAATTGATATGATGTAGCAATTCAATTACCTCGTTTTCTTCATTGAAGTCATAAAATAAATACAGTTTGTTGATATATTATAATCGTTATAATGTTAATTTAATATGATTTCACGTGATTATATTCAAGAAATAACACTAATGTTAGAATAATTAATTTACGCAATTAAAATGTCAATAAAGAACATTCAAATTTATCTTTTCTTTCCTGTTTTACAAAACAGCTGAGAAACATCATCACACAAAATGTTGGCTGTTCATGTGTTCTCGTTTTGTTTTGTTGTTTTTCACTTATTGGTATAGTTTTCTTCAATTTTTTTATTTGTTTACTAGTTTGGATAATTTAAATTAAGGTTATATTCAATTATCGTTTTTAAGGTGGAGCCGGGAGGTAGGTGTTCACATTCCCCCCGTTAGTTTGCTGTGTGTGTGTATGTATGTGTGTATGTATGTGTGTATGTATGTGTGTGTATGTGTGTGTGTGTGTGTGTGTGTGTGTGTGTGTCTCTCTCTCTCTCTCTCTCTCTCTCTCTCTCTCTCTCTCTCTCTCTCTCTCTCTCTCTCTCTGAGACTTCCTCTTTAAATTGGATTAGTGGCAACTAGAAGATGTCTTCATATTAAACACAAACCACATTAAAACAAAGTTCCCCCATTCTTCATATTAAACACAACCACATTGAAACAAAATTCCTCCATCCTTAATATTAAACGCAACCACATTAAAACAAAATTCCCCATCCTTCATTAAACACAAACATTGAAACAAAATTCCCCCATCCTTAATATTAAACACAACCACATTAAAACAAAGTTCCCCCATTCTTCATATTAAACACAACCACCTTGTTCCCCCATCCTGAGAGGGCACTACCAATCATGTATTCAGATCTTCATGTGTCATTTCGAGTCGTTCTGAATCTGACGTTCCTTCTGTCTGTCTGTCTGATGTCTCTCTCTATCCGCCTTACTCCCCCTCTCTCTCATTCTCTCTTTCTATCTCTCTCTCTCTCTCTCTCTCTCTCCCTCTCTCTCTCTCTCTCTCTCTCTCTCTCTCTCTCTCTCTCTCCCTGGTCTAAACTACTTGTAAATCTAGATTTAGCCCTAATCATTTAGTCTAGATCTAGATTTTAAATCTCCTGTTGGTGTGATATCCATCTTCATCTACGATATTGATTAATTTGATAGCTGGATCTAGAGCTCTAGCAACTCTAGAATGAAGCATAATTAAGATCTCGTGATCTGTTACTGGAAACTGAATAGTCAGCATGAAAGTGATGGACTGTCAAATGTGTGCCGATGTTTCAAAATTTGACTCTAGTGACAAGACTAAATACAAGTGGGATTGGTTGTAATGTTTGTATGAAGATGGGGAATTTATTTTCTTTCTGCCTGGGCCCGTGAGGAAATTGTAATCTGTTGGTATCGCATGTTGCACTTTGCCTATTCTTTTACTATGTGTAAAACTGAGATCCATTGACAAGAAAGCTTTTGGAATGCATGCCAAATCAAAGGAGCACAAACGCTTTTGTGAAGACCAGAGGACTTCATTTTATTTTCTGATGGTGGTGATCACTTTCAAATTAATTTCGATTTGAACATGGGATTTGATGTGTTTTATTTGAGTCCACTCTACATCAGTTGCAGTGTAGACCTATGTGTCTTCTTGTCTTTTGGGGCACATCACAAAAAGATGAAATGTTATTGTTGTTAAGATTCCCCTCGGAACCACACAAAATTTTCCGTCAGACTGGGAGCCCCCTGGTCCCCACCTGGACACTGTCCCTGAACCCTGCCGGGGCCCCTGCACCCCAGCAGATTTTTCAGGGGTTATTTTTCTGGGCTCTGGTTGCATCGCTGCCTGGTTCAGGTAGTTGGATCAACACCAAGTCCCATCTGAGAGTGAGACTGAGATGGGCGATAAAAAGAGGTCCCATCTGAGAGTGAGACTGAGATGGATGATAAAAAGGAGGTCCCATCTGAGAGTGAGATGGCCGATAAAAAGGAGGTCCCATCTGAGAGTGAGACTGAGATGGCCGATAAAAAGGAGGTCCCATCTGAGAGTGAGACTGAGATGGCCGATAAAAAGGAGGTCCCATCTGAGAGTGAGACTGAGATGGCTGATAAAAAGGAGGTCCCATCTGAGAGTGAGATGGCCGATAAAAAGGAGGTCCCATCTGAGAGTGAGACTGAGATGGCCGATAAAAAGGAGGTCCCATCTGAGAGTGAGACTGAGATGGCCGATAAAAAAGGAGGTCCCATCTGAGAGTGAGACTGAGATGGCCGATAAAAAGGAGGTCCCATCTGAGAGTGAGACTGAGATGGACGATAAAAGGAGGTCCCATCTGAGAGTGAGACTGAGATGGCCGATAAAAAGGAGGTCCCATGTTAAAGATCCCTTGGCTGTGTACAAGGTAGTCGACGAAAAATTGAAAATCCTACCAAAAACCCAAAGATCACCTTAGTTGTGGATGTGGGTAAATTAAATACGACAGAAAGAGACTAATGAGGAAAGAAAGGAAGTAGAATCTACTGATCATACTCAAAAACCCATTGTTTCATTGAAATTTACCTGTCCACCATATGCAGTGATCTCTGGGTGATTGAAGAGAAACTGCAAAATGAACAATATCAATAAGAGAAAAAGGGGAAAGAAAGTAGTAGGATCTACCAGCAACCCCTTGTCGTGGTTCACATAAAATAAAATAAATAATTCACAAACACATAATCACAAAAATTATTGATTCACACAAAAGAGTAAATAGGTATGCATAAAGATCTTTTTATTGAATGTAGTTCAAACAGTTCCATCCAATTTGACTTGGACCATTTCTTGTCCATCCGTCTTCAGTTTGGGCTTTGTTCATTATTTCTTTGTTGGTATTTTTTCCTTCTCATGCTTTTATTAATAAAAATGGCATTTTTTTCACATCTAAATGAAAATGTGTAAGTCAAAACAATCTTTCAAACAAAATAATGTAAAGAAAAATAGTCTAGGTAGAGAAAAAAAACCCAACCCACTAAAAAGAAACATTTTGATCTTTACATCAGTTTCTAAGCCATGTATGTCTAATTAATGATTCTATTTATACTATACTATTTGTACTGAATGATAGAATAAAAATCAACATAGAGGAAATAGCACACAATAATAAACCCATATCCTTTATAGTACTGCTGTTTAAAGCATGGACAAACTGCTTGTGTAGCTTCACTTGCTTGTGCAAACTGCTTGTGTAGCTTCACTTCAAACTGCTTGTGTAGCTTCACTTCAAACTGCTTGTGTAGCTTCACTTCAAACTGCTTGTGTAGCTTCACTTCACACACAGAAATTTTGTGAGTGAATCAATTTAGAGCAAAGCATTGAGGCTTTTACTCATTTAAAGGAGTTGCTTTTTTTCTAGCAAACACAGCACCACGTGAGAAATAAATTGTATGCTCAAAAATTGTAAAAATTGTTTGGACTGATAAAGGGGGATGTTTCAGCAATCCATATTGCAAGACTGAGCTGATCAGCTCGATTGCTTCAAGACAGGATATCAATAAAAAGAAGTAACCACAAAGCGATTGTTCATTTTCAGATTATATCATTTCTCTTTTTGACTGATAATTTTTTCTCTTTGAACTGATAGTGATACATTTCTTCTCTTTGAACTGATAGTGATACATTTCTTCTCTTTGAACTGATAGTGATACATTTTTTCTCTTTGAACTTTGAACTGATACATTTTTTCTCTTTGAACTGATACATTTCTTCTCTTTGAACTGATACACTTCTTCTCTTTGAACTGGTACATTTTTTCTCTTTTAACTTATACATTTCTTCTCTTTCAACTGATAATTTTTTTTTCTTTTAACTGATACATTTTTTCCAAACTGCATACTTTTTTTCCCGCAGGAAAATTTCAATTTCAGTGAAAAGCTACAAATTAGACATTTCAATTTTTTCAAATATATGACAGCTGACGTCATTCAATACAACAATCTTGATATAATGATGCTAAATCAAACAATCTGTTGCAAAATAATGATAATCAAAGAAAAGTTTTGAACGAGTAAATTTGTTCTGAGGTAAGAGTAAAACATATTGATAATGTATTTAACTTAAATTACACTACTGACAAAAAAGAGATTTTTTTCTTCTTCTTTTCGTATAACTCTAATACTACGAGTAAAATGGCCATCTCCCTAACCCTAAGACAAATGATATGTTTTTCAACACTTATTTTATTGGTAGTTATTCTTTGAGATTCAAGCTTATTTTTTCTTCCTGGCGTATGTTTGGCTACTTGCTCCCTTTCTAACACATTTTTTCAGAATCAATGAGTAATGAGATTTCACTAAATGCAGGAGAGAAAAAAAGAGCTATGGACAAAATTAAAAGAAATCTGTAGAATACAACTGAAATTTACAAAGTCAAAGAGAAAATAGGAAACTACTGCAAGCATCATGTGTTTGATACTAAAGCTGACAGATAATACAAGAGAAGATATAAATAAAATGTTAAAAAGTCAATAAACTCAGGGCAGTGGCTGTTGTGTTCCAGGGAGTGAACGGCACGTCAGAAAAGACAAAAAGTGGATGGTGAGTATGGTTGGTCCTGCTGAGTGTTTTGAGTTTGAAGGCAAGAAAAATGCAAATACGTGGAGTCATATAATCCATATATTGTTATCATTGTTATCAGGTCAAGAATGAACACAGGTCAGATCCGAAACTCAAAGTAAAGAATTGCTATAATTGTTACTATGATTATCAAGTTCAGAGGCTTTCTAAAACAAGAAAATACGAGAAGTCAGGAACACAAATTATGGAGAAGAAAAAAAGAAAGAAAAAGAAAGCATGCCAAATTAAATTGAGCATCATACTTAAAAAATAGAAGGCTTGTTTTTTGAGTAAATGATAATTACAAAATAACTGAATTGGGCATAAAATCAATGAAAGTGAAATATAAAAAGTAAATAAATGCATGACTGTACATATGAAATAGAATAAAGCTATTTAAGAGATTCTTGATTATTTATAACATGTAATTGTTACTTTAAAAGTCTTGTAAATAAAAAAGATGTAAGAGAAGATATTGCAACATAATCTCAGAAAAAGTAAACAAAACTTGGAATCTGAAATACGTAAAAAGCTGTGGTCCATTCCTAATATGGCAAATGCAATGGTTTGAAAATAACGTGAAAATCAGTCGCAATGGAAAACCCGCCTCCCTCCTCCTACCTCAAGCAAGTGCCTTTAGATGACACACGAACCAACAATTCAAGAGATTGGTCCAATGTGCTGATAAATGGTAATCAAAGATCACTTAGCATACATAAAAAAGAAACATTTCTTTTGTTCAATTTTAATAAAGGAAATTATGATTTAACAGAAACAAGAGTAACGTCAATGTTGTCATAACATGTGGAGCAATTGTGGTGGCAGGATACGTGAGTTAATCTCAAACACTTGGTTCTCTCACATTGTCAACATGATCAAGTTCAACCAAAACTACATGACATTGTATTCAACGGATATCTAAAACTGAGACTGCGTGGTCTGGCACTAAAACAAAAAACAACACAGGACAGGAGGTACTACTACCAGAAAATCCTGTGAAACTTTTGCATTTATATTATAAAACTGCTTGATAGAATTTATCATAGAAGCGATAGTCAATGATACCAATTTATAATACAATATATTATATTTATTATTTATATCATCAAAGCTGATGTGCCTTTATGAGGACAATAAATTTGTTATTGAATTGATCTGAATTGTACAAACCATTTTCTCTTCATATATTTTCATCACTCTTTCCTACTTTGTGATAACAAAATGGACATCTAAGCGTCACACTAAATCAATGACCTCAATAAAATAACAGTCACGGCAGTCTTATCTAACATGAGCCAAGTTGCCAAGGATCTTTATGTTACAGCATTCAATATCAAGTAAACAAATCTTCCTTTTGCAGTCAAATCTAGTCACAGATCCCAATTTAAAGTGCAATTCAAACATGTCTATACATTTTATTTCTATTTTAATACATGACATATTATATAGAATGATTGGACTTTCTACGTCTGACGTCATCAAAAATACTTTGTATGAAACATGATAACTGTCCTAGTAGAAGCATAGTCGAAGCACTATCTACACGTGGGACGCGCATCCCATCACAGTTCAAATTCAAACATGTCTTTGTACACATGAACCCTGTAGTGCACATCCCCTCACAGTTCAAACACGTCTTTGTACACATGAACCCTGTAGTGCACATCCTCACAGTTCAAACACACGTCTTTGTACACATGAACCCTGTAGTGCACATCCAACAACATGACTTAATGGAACGTCAAACATCAGGCACTAGTTTTTATCATTATTGAGGAAACCTGAGCTCACTGGGTAATCAACAGACCCCATGCAAGGAACAACGTGTTTGGTAGATGAAATCTATAAAGTGCAATAAAACAATGAATGAATGAACGTTGTTCAACAAAAAGCAATGACATTTGACATTAGAGTACTATACAGGGTAATAACAATATGTGCTTTGCTGGTGATGGAAAAAGACGTAAGGAAGAAGTGGAACAGACCCCAATGTAACATGACTACTTAACTATCGCCTTCATATTAACGCAGTGCTTCAAATCTAATTAGGAGGGAAAAACGTAATTTGAAGAGAAAAAAGCGTAAGAAGAAAGATAAACATAAGACAAGCATAAAGCAAATGTCTACTGTGGCATCTTGGTGTTTCAAAGCAAGTTGAGAAACATTTTTTGCTGTCAAACAAATTTTCTAAGAACGATAAGACGTCCAATGAGCATGAAGGTTCTTTCTGGTGCCAAAAATAAATCGCGCCCCATAGTGAACTTTTTACCCCCCCCAGTAACATGTTTAGAAATATGATACGCACATGTAATGTGTTGTTATTGACAGTGTAGTCTTATCTAGATTGTTGTAAGCACTGAGGCTTTTCTGGGATTTTTCTTTTTTGTGTCTTAGATGGATTGTCCTAATGTTACAGGAATCTGCTCTAAGGAGAAAGGACAACAGTAGCAAAAGAAATGGCAAACCGAACCAGAGCATTTGTCAAGCAACACACAACTGAGACACCTGGGTACAATACATACAACCTTCCAGGTTAAGAAAACCAAATCATCAGTTTGTTGTTTTGAAATGGGTTTTTACAAAAAATCATGTTTTGATTGCCTACACAGTCACAAAATGATACGCATGACTCAACAGTAGTCAACACCAACCAATGAGACAATTATAATTATATTGGGGACGGGGGAGGGGTAAAACAGCTAAATGTGGTGTGCAGGCTCAACCATATGAACTGAAATGGTATTTTATGGCCAGACAAAACAGCCAGACACTTGAAGTACGTTCAATACATTTAAATACGTTCTGATTAAGCCTGGACTTAGTGTCAAAATTTAACGGGAGAAAAGAATTTCTGGAATATTCAAAACTTAGGGTTGTATTTCCCCGATCATTTTAGAACCAAGTGTACTCTCTTCTGCCCGGCACCCCTTTCTTTTCCTCTTTTTGTTTATTTCTTTTCTTCTTAGAGTTTAGAATATTTAGGACAAACTTTATATTTAGATAAACTGGCATCTGTATTCAGGATCTAAATAAATGGATTTCATGACATACAAAACTTAAAAGAGACAAGTCTCGAAATTGGAAGCACAATTGAGACAAACATCACGGGAATTTTAAATTAGAAGCAAAACGAATGGAAATTTACAGATGTATGATAAAATGTTTAAATCAGAAACACAAAACACGCCTGAGTGAAAACAGTAAAATTTTCTGAGACACAAATCTGCTCAAAGTAGAATCTGGCATACCTATGGCTAAGTGGCACATTTTATATGTTTCATATTTCTAAACAAAGCAGTGACACATTTGTTGGATGTAGTGAAAATTGTGCTGAATCAACTAGGCCGAATCATTTTGTTTTGTATTAGACTTGTTCTACACCCATCTTATTCCCGATTAATTTTCAGTCTTTTTCTCTATTTTATACTTACCTTTATTCCTCTATTTGATATTCATCTTATTCTCATACTTATGTATACTAATGCAGACTTTCAGAACACCTAGTAAGGATACATATATGCTAAATAACTTGTTCTTGATCCTTTTCCCAAAAGAACAATGCAAAAGAAAGTAATGAAACTCCTTTGATTGTAGAAATATTACAAAGCTCACACTCTATAGGCATTGTAGTATTTTATTACTATCACACTGTATGTTCTTATAAATGATCCCTTTCTAGACAATGAATTTCATCTGCACTGCACAAAGCTATCTCTACATCACTATTACTACAGTAGTCGCTGGATAAAAGCACACTTCATAAAAGCACACTCTGCATAAACGCACGCCTACTAAATCTGCTGACCAAATTTTCATTATATAAGAAAAAAATTTCTCATAAACACACGGTATGCATAAAAGCACGCTTTTTCCTGTGCCCTACTGTACATGAAAATGTGTATGCGCCATTTACACTTACACAATACAAATGCCACATTTACCTACAAACCATGATAAAGACTATTGGATCTCTAGGATGGAGCCACGGCTCACACTCAAGAGGCAAACACTGGTGAGCATACTTTAAATCTTTTGTATACAAAAATTTCCAGACACAAAAATCGTCCCAGAAAATTGAAAAATTCATGTATGTTTCTTAATAATTCTTAAACAAACATTCGTAAAGATGTTAAATATTTTACACTAGACATAAACTGATTCTGCATCTGAACCTCGCTTTTGCATTATTTATATCGATACCTTGATACGGCAGCTTTGAGGGTGGGTAACAGAGAGCAAAGACGTGGCTTGATGATAACAAATGGTTTGAGCGGACGGAGTTTCGACATGTTTGGTAGCTTGGGGCCATGCACAAAATTCCAGGCTGAAGATCCTAAATCTTTCTTAGTTGTGTGCAGTTTGTGATGTTGCAGTAGTAGATAATACGATCTGCAAATCATCAAACCACAAGTTCAAATCTTTATTTCACAAATCCCAACATGGCGTCCTCACTGCCCTCAGGGCTAAATGGGTATCAGTCATAGCTGGGAGGTGTGAAGCCTCCAACAGACCAGCATTTTGTTTACGGGGTTTTGTTTGTTTCATTGCAATTTACCCCGTTCACCATATGCAGTGATCTTAAGGTGAATTAAGAGGAAACAGACTGAAAAAAGATATGTGAAAGAGTGAAAGGAAGGAAGTAGGACCTACCAGCATGCCCCCATAAACCGGCCACAAATCAATATCAGTGTTGTTAGCTTTTAGCTTTAGCCTGCCACAGCCAGATTCCTTTTGAGCAGATTCAGCTCCATTCCCTTCATCTTAAGGAGAATAATTACAATGTAGAAGCATGAGGACTTTCCACAGTTTCTTTTCTTTTTTTCTTCTTCCTCTTTCCTTTTTTGCATACAGAGAGAGAATTATCAGCACCAGGTGAATAATTTATATAGTTAGCATAGCTCCCATTTTATGATCATTGCATTGAATGTTGACATAACTATTTCTATATCATATTGAAATTGCAAACATTTTTGCTAACAGTATTCTTTCAAATAAAATAAAAACAGAGAAAGAAAAAACAAGAACAGAAACATAAGCACCCACTTACAAGGCAGATCAACAACAAAAAGAAAGAAAAGATTTCACTATAATTAATCATGTCAACAAAAGATTTGTATGTGCACACACCATAGATAGTGGTGCTTAGCCTCATTAGAGGCACTGAAACCCCACAAGTTTCACGTGTGCCTTTTATCGAACCCCAGGTTGGGTGAACAGAATGGACACACACGCACTCACAATGTGTGTGTGTGTGTGTGTGTCTTGACCTCCGCCAAACCCTGAGACTGATTTTCCAAACTCCTGGGGTTCAATGGAACCAAGGTTAAGAACCATTGTCTACAGGCCATAAAGAGTAACCAATGTTAGAATAAGGAAAAGAAGCAATCAGTTTTATTACTGCTATACTAGTATAGTGCACGTATCAACAAGTGTATGGTAAATTGAAAATGGTCACAAATGGAACCTCTCATCATACAGACAAGGCAAGGCCCACCAGCCCACCCGTCACACAAAGAGAAAAGAAAGAAAATAAATGAAAAAAATAAAATGATAAGAAAAAGACTATTTAAAATGATGATGTGCTAATACTAATACAGTTTAGTTGCTACAGCCTAGGGTCTAATGCATTTGTCTAAATCAGGTAGGCCTACTTTGATAGACAAACAAAGAAAAAAATGACATGTGAGCCACTTGGTTGGCAAGGGCGACAGGTGACACGGTAGATCAATTTCCATGGGGTTTTGATATACATGTGAGCTCAGCTCAGTGCTATCTCCTTCTTTCTCCTGTTTTGCCACTTTTGATAAAATGGACTCTTGAATGTCTGACTCTTAGCAATATGTATGGATACAGAATAAAAATGCATCAATTCCCAATACCGGCAATCAAAGGGCAATATAGAGATATGTATGTGTCATAAAAATGTGGAGATCTATAACCCACCCCCATATGCAATGGAAGAATATCTATTAAAGGAATGAAACTGGAGATAAAAGAAGATGGTACTAAGCTTTCTACATTGATCTACTTTGATGAACATAAATGCCAACCTTTATGAGTCGAAAAAGAGACTGAGACTGTGTCAACTAATTCTAACTTGCACAAGTCCTTAATATTTCAGAAAATATGGAAATTTAAATTCAATCAACCCCCTTTTTGCAACGAATAACAAAAACATTGTTGACCTTTCTGGTGAAGCTATTAATGTGAACTTAGAATGTCCTTTCCTGATATTTAACCGCAATCCATAATTTCTCAGAGTCTTAGCCGCTTACTTTGGGTTTCTAGGGGGGAAAAGTAGAGTTTAACCTCAAATAGATACTTTTCAAGATAAACATAGAATTACAGACACAAAGCCAAATAAAAAGAAACTAACATTTTTTTTTACGTGTTGGTTGGTAGCTGTAGATGTAGTATTTGAATGATAGTGCTAGGAAATGGGAGAAAAATTCAACTAATTCTTTGGTGACCTCTACACGATTCTCAATCTTAACAATCCAAATACACATTTGACTGACAAACAATTTCCATCTAACCTACTTCTTAATGTTCTTGGCAGTGCTAAAAAAAAGAAAAGAACAATTCAAATCTCATGTGAAGTAAAAACATATTTCTGAACTCCAATCAACAAATGGAGATAAATAATGAATGTCCCATAAATACAAGTTTGTTATATTGGACTTTATAAATATTGCTACAAGAGTGCATAAATATGTTCATAAGATTGTCACGAAAATAGACATAAATATTATTGTCATTATCATAGAAAGGATACAGATAGCTTTAGTCTATAGCTATAGCACTTTGTCCAGGTTACATACATTCAAATGGAAGAAAGCACATGTGTGTATTTATAGTATAACAATGTTCACATAATTTTGATGAAATACTTTTAACAGGAGATAAACTTACACACAGAATTCAACAAATTTCACACACCAGAGGAAGCTTGCCTTGCTTCCTAATCCAACTTTTTCAAACGATAGAAACATACTTTATGTCAAAAAGATACTTCATGTCAGAAATGTACGTACTTCATGTCCGAAACATACTTCATGTCAGAAACATACCTCATGTCAGAAACATACTTCATATCAGAAACATACCTCATGTGAGAAACATACTTCATGTGAGAAACATACTTCATGTCAGAAACATACCTCATGTGAGAAACATACTTCATACTTCATGTCAGAAACATACTTTATATCAGAAACATACTTCATGTCAGAAACATACTTCATGTCAGAAACATACATTCTCCATAAGCAAGCAATGTCAAGACTTATCAAATAATGTAGAAATACCCACACCTGAATAAATAAATATTTTATATTTTACCAAAATATATTTTACCTGAACAATGTCGTCATGGATCAATAACATTGGGTTTTTGTTTCTTTAATAAGACTAATTTGTTCTGATTGTTTGTTGTTGAAATTTTACTCAAAAGAGCATGGAAACAAATAATATGATCCGATATGTTTGTATTTCGTTCGAAACCAAAACCTGCCGTTGTGCATTAAAAAGAAAATGAAACCAACAAAACAAGCTATGTAAATTTTCCTTCCTCCTGTGCCTCTCCTTTCTGTGACAAGACTCATTTAAGTCGATATACAAATCTCTATTATATGTATTTACACACATAGGACTTTAATTAAAAATGCTGCCTCTACAACATTCACTCCTTCACCCTAACCCTTCAAGCTATTTCTTCTTTCACGTTTAAGGGATAAATTGCTGTTTGATGCATGCAATGATATCATAGGATCTTGATCAAAACAACCCCCCGTTTCCACCTCACCATCTCTGAGTAGCTATCTCCATATTTGGGCAGAGGTGTTGACCCTGTAGCCTGACGACAGCCTCTCTTACTTCCCTGCTGATCTCTTTTTTTAATTTGATTTGATTTGATTCGGCTTTACCACACCCACAACAAAGGGGATCTCTAGGTTTTTGTAGGATTCTTAGTTTTGCCGGATTGCCCTGTAAACACATCAAGAATAAACGTAAGTGTTGATAATTTTGGAAATCTAACATGAATTTGCATACAAATTGCCAGACGGGCACCTAAACATGCATGGAAGACATTTCACCTGACTTGCACAATGGTTCCTCAATGGGTACTTTGTCAAAGGCTTTGTAACAAGTATTCATCAGGCCTTTTCCCTACTACTATTGTCCCATTACAATCACATTGGTTTCAAACATTTTTTATCTATGAAGAAAGAGTCTCCTGATTATTGACAATGCAGGGTGAGGAACGTGTAGAGACAGTGAGGAATGTTTATGATGAGAAGTCAATCAATGCACAGGTGAAAATTTCAACAAAGGTAACAAGTTGTGGCATAACTTATTTGAATCTCTGAAGGTTCTCTGCACATACAGGATGGCAAATCCCATTAAGGTGTACAGATGTGATGAAATATCAATATGATGAGTCACAAAAATGAACAAAGTCATTCTATTATTATCATGAAGTTCAGAAAGGCGAGCAAGAAGACAAGACATTTGAACCTCAACTTAAGGAGAAAAAAAGAGAAGAAAAAAGAAATATAAATAAATGGGCCCCCTGATTATAATGATAAAACAAATAACACAATTTTATCACACGGTGAGGTGTGGATTACACAAATGCCCAAATTAATACAGGCAAGAAGAAAATCTTTAAAGTGTTCTTGCAAAAAGCATAGCTTTTTTTTTCTGAATATACAAAATTTATAATGGATTTTCAGTGTGGGGCAGACG
Source organism: Doris montereyensis (assembly GCA_037039925.1). Lineage (NCBI taxonomy): Eukaryota > Metazoa > Mollusca > Gastropoda > Nudibranchia > Dorididae > Doris > Doris montereyensis. The sequence goes on along the minus strand of JAXRKP010000011.1, from coordinate 663,900 downwards.
AGAGGCGGCAGCTGTTAGTCCAGAAAAGACACTGCATGCCCCTCTTGTCTTCTCTTCTTCAAAATCAAGCAAATGACGATAAGGATGTTCTTCCTCCCCTGAAGTGGAATTATTTTTTAAAATATGACAAAATGTCAGACCAGGACAAAACTCAGATCCTAAGCATGGAAAGCAAAAGAGTCAAAGACCAAACCAGCCAAATATTGGATTTCTCAATTTATATTTCATAGATCATTAAAACTCTTTCGTAGAAATAGAGCTATGGATGGATTTCTGTTTGGCAGACAATTCGTTAACTAAAAGCAAAAGAATGCTCTTCTTGCTTTGGCCGGGCAAGCACTGACGTTAAATACGAATAGCTGTAAGAGTTATGGGATAAAAGTGGAAGCTACAACTTCCTGTCATGGGGGACAGTTATAAAGACAATAAATAAGTCTGGATTTTCTCAGAAAAGAGAAAAACCAACAATAACGTACCAATTGTAAAGAGAATAAAGAACTATTCTGGTAACATGTGATGGACAGGTGTATTTCAAAGTCTGTACAAAACTTGTATAAAAAATAAGCTTTGAAAATAATAATAGAACATAATTTCTTCGTTAATATCAATATAAAATAAATCGAACAGTGAAACATTTGAACATCTTTAAACATTTGGCAGTTCAAAATGAGATTCTTGGTTTTATGAGTAAAAGGTCAGAACACTGGTCTGGTTTCCTCTCACGAGTAGGATGGGTGGCATGTCTCGAGTCAGGGCGTCAATCCAACACATGTACAAGCCGGCAGAGCAAGTGCTTTTATGCGGCATTGGCAATGTCCTAAAACAATCAAATGAAAAGGGAGAGCAATGAGTACAAGTACAAGGTAATGAATACAAAGTAATGAGTACAGGACAATGAATACAAAGTAATGAGTACAGGGCAATGAATACAAAGTAATGAGTACAGGGCAATGAATACAAAGTAATGAGTACAGGACAATGAATACAAAGTAATAAGGACAGGGTAATGAATAATAAGTAATGAGTACAGGGTAATGAATACAAAGTAATGAGTACAGGACAATGAATACAAAGTAATGAGTACAGGACAATGAATACAAAGTAATGAGTACAGGACAATGAATACAAAGTAATGAGTACAGGACAATGAATACAAATTAATAAGAGGACAATGAATACAGAGCTTTAACATTAATTGATAAAACGATAATAAAAAATTCACCCTGTCCCATATGAGATGTGATTGCAAGGCTTGTTTGATCAATTTTTTATTATTAAAACATGAAAACAGTGCACACGACTTACATGACAATAAGGGAAGAGTCAACAGATCTCTCTAACAAGAGTTCTCTCAAACGAATGTGTCTTTGGGTCTGAGGAAAGGAAAGTTATGTCATGAAACCTTTAATACAAACCAAAAAAATATATTGTGCATAAATTTTGTTCTATATAAAACCAAAGCAATGAAAAAATCTTCACTTTTCATGTTTTCAATCAAAATTATTTTTAAAAAAGACACACATCATTTTAAAAATAATTTATATAGCTGCAACCTTTTTCAATTGAAAAACAGAGTACTGCTCAGACTAATTCTAACTTGAACGACTGCCTATATAGTATTAAAAAATCATTGATAATTTAACTTGATCGAATGAACCCCAAATAATAAAAAATCACCGCCTTTCAAGCAAAATGCTTTGGAGTTTTGTCAAGTCAGATTGACATCTCCAGATTTTCCTCAATTTGTCTTGAGTTTCTGCCGTTAACTTAGGGCTTCATAAAAACAATACAATTAACCCTCAGTTGACCTTAAAATGAGTGCTTCTCAAGGTAAATACAGACTTACGGACTCAAGTAAAAAAATACATACTCAATACGTTTTTTTACGTAATCGTGGCAGCTCTGCTTACAGATAAGAAGAGGGTGAGTAAAGGAAAAACCCAGCAAAGATACCAAAAAAACCCATCTTGAAACAATTCATTCAAATCCAAAGAACTTGATGTTGAAAACCATGGAGGAATTTTTAAATATTTTAATTTGGGTAACAAAGCGAGTGGGAGCTTTGGCAACAGACAAAGACATGGTAAAAAAACCTTTTTCTTCAGCAGCTCCAATTCCTCGTCAGTTGTCTTCCAGGGAATTTCTCTTGGTCTCCCCTTTCTTGTGTTCAGTTTCCAGCTGGACAAGTAAGAGCCAAACAACTTCACACTGTGAATGTAGACAAAGAGAAATGTAGAAGAGATATGGCAATGAACCAACATAATATACTGTAACTTGAAGTGCAGACACAAAGTGTTTCAAACTGCAGCCAAACTATAGCGATAGTCATATTATTAGCTAACTATCACAGAAGTGAAAAGTTCTTCAAGGCCTTTATGGCCCATAGAGCCGGAGCTTATCCCAGTTTCTATGGAGGGAAGCAAAATGAGCGATAGTAACCACCTCCCCTGTTAAGTGTATTTTTCCAAGGAACACAACTTGGGACCTAGCTCTACTAGATTTGAAACCAGGACCTCGTGATTAGACATGAGATCAGGTTCGAATCCTAGCAAAGCTAGGTCCCATGGTGTGTTTCATGGTAAAGACACTTAACATGCATTTTCCCACTCGACCCAGGTGTAAATGGGTACAAGCACTAGCTTGGGAGTACAAACCTACGTCATCAGACATGTGTCCTGTCAAGGTGGACATTATCATCTGTTCCGCTTCACACTATTAAAACCTGCGTAAGCTCTGGCTCTCTATGGAAAGTAATGACCTTGAACAAACTTTTTTATATATCAAAATATCAGGGTTGACAAAAATATCTTTAATAACTGTTTTAGAATAAAATATATACAATTGTTTAAAAATAAAATATTTTTAATTAGTGCCATATGCACGGACACTAAAAGGGTGTTGTGTTTGTCATTCCGATTTCTTAGAGAAATAAATATAAAGACTATCATCGAGCTTACGCTCAATGCAACAGGAGCCACCCATGTTGTCCAAGTGAACAAATAGCTGAACAAATAGGATAGATTTTCTTGCCCAAGGAAAAAAACTAAATTCAAAGTGCCAGAAGTGGGACTCAAACCCAGTACCTCTGGATCTTAGTGCAATGCCTTTTAACCACTCAGCCATCTCATCCCCTTTTGTTTTAAGGTAATTCTTAAAAGTCCTTTCATTGCTTGGCAAACGGGAAAATACCATTTTTTTTACATCTCTGTAAAATTTGGTCTATGGCATGTATACATGTTTTAACCAGAACAGTAGTCACATGGTATTTTCAGAGAAAACGGTGGATGGTGGTAGGTCCTACTTTGTCCCTTTCACTCTGTTATTTATCTTTCATCTTGTTATTTTGTCTTAATTCACCCTGAGAGCACTACATACGGTAGACTTGGCAAATTTCAATGAAAAGAAATTCATTTCATGAAGATTTATTTTGTTTTCTGGCAAGAAACATTCAAACCCCGACGTTGAAAGTTTTTTTCTCAACTTTTTTGGTTTAAAACTCAGCCCCTGCCTGGTCCAGGTAGGTGGATCAACACCTAGTCCCACCAGAGACGGGTGATGAAATGGGAAGATCCCAACACTCTGTGCACGCTAAAGATCCCTTGGCTGTTCACAGGATAGTCTGGGCAAAATTAAAAGTCCTACCAAAACCCCTGAGATCACTGTAGTTGTGGATGTAGGTAAAGTCACCTCTAAATAGCAAAACCGTACCTTTCGTCACGTGGCTTTTTATTGATTTCAGGCAGCACGGTCATGTCTTTGCAATCAATTCTGAACTTGGCCAAAAGTGTTGCCAGCCTGGGGGAAAAAATTTGAAAAGAAAAAGTATTATTTTTTATTTTATTGTCTGTTTACAACTGAAATATTCTCACATAAAATGGAGAGAGAAAAGCCCAATTCCTCTCTATGTCAATTCACAACCTATAAGTTCAAAGTCAAAATCAAAAGACAGAATTTCTGTCAGTGCAAAATAAAGTCAAAGACAACCACCAAACAATTTTTGCCTGTATTCATATGACAAGCCCACTTTGCTAATTCCAGCATATTGAGTTTGATTCTAATAATATCTGTCTTTCCTGATTCAAAACATTCTATAGATTAAAGGTTATCGGCTGCTAAAAATGAAATTTCAGTCAAAATTTTATGGGTAAGACAATACCATTAATAACTTCATTCTTTGACACTGAAAGAAAATGTAGTCATTTAATGAAAGAAGAAAACTCAAATTAGCAAATTTTAGGACTGTCATCATGCAGTTCATCTGATGGCTATGCAGATACAGAAAGGCAACACAAGTCTACCTAAACATTGGTAGTGTGCTATAGAAGTCAAAACCATTTAATTCTACTACACAATAGTTTTCATTTACTATTTAGAGAGGCACTTCATCCCATCGTCAATTTTTAGCTGTTTGGAAATATTTTTCTTTACATAATCTTTAAATTGACTTTCTTAGATCGTCTTTAAATTGACTTTCTTTAGATCATGTTTTAATTGACTTTCTTAAGATTATCTTTAAATTAACTTTCATTAAATCATGTTTAAATTGATTTTCTTTAGATCGCCTTTCTTTAAATTGACTTTCTTTTATTTCATGTCATTTTAAATTGACTTTCTTTAGATCATGTTTAAATTGACTTTCTTTAGATCATGTTTAAATTGACTTTCTTTAGATCATGTTTTAATTGACTTTCTTTAGATCATGTTTAAATTGACTTTCTTTAGATCATGTTTTAATTGACTTTCTTTAGATCATGTTTAAATTGACTTTCTTTAGATCATGTTTAAATTGACTTTCTTTAGATCATGTTTGAATTGACTTTCATGTTTAAATTGACTTTCTTTATGTTTTTAAATTGACTTTCTTTAGATCATGTTTTAATTGACTTTCTTTAGATCATGTTTAAATTGACTTTCTTTAGATCATGTTTTAATTGACTTTCTTTAAATCATGTTTGAATTGATTTTCTATAGATCATGTTTAAATTGACTTTCTTTAGATCATGTTTGAATTGACTTTCTTTAGATCATGTTTAAATTGACTTTCTTTAGATCATGTTTGAATTGACTTTCTTTAGATCATGTTTGAATTGACTTTCTTTAGATCATGTTTAAATTGACTTTTTTAGATCTGTTTAAATTGATCATGTTTGAATTGACTTTCTTTAGATCATGTTTGAATTGATTTTCTTTAGATCATGTTTGAATTGACTTTCTTTTTAGATCATGTTTGAATTGACTTTCTTTAGATCATGTTTAAATTGATTTTCTATAGATCATGTTTGAACTGACTTTCTTTAGATCATGTTTGAATTGACTTTCTTTAGATCATGTTTGAATTGACTTTCTTTAGATCATGTTTGAATTGATTTTCTATAGATCATGTTTGAATTGACTTTCTTTAGATCATGTTTGAATTGACTTTCTTTAGATCATGTTTAAATTGATTTTCTTAAGATCATATTTAAATTGACTTTCTTTAGATCATGTTTGAATTAACTTTCTTTAGATCATATTTAAATTGATTTTCTTAAGATCATGTTTGAATTGACTTTCTTTAGATCATGTTTAAATTGACTTTCTTTAGATCATGTTTAAATTGATTTTCTTTAGATCATGTTTAAATTGACTTTCTTTAGATCATCTTTTAAATTGACTTTCTTTAGATCATGTTTAAATTGACTTTCTTTAGATCATGTTTAAATTGACTTTCTTTAGATCATCTTTAAATTGACTTTCTTTAGATCATGTTTAAATTGACTTTCTTTAGATCATGTTTAAATTGACTTTCTTTAGATCATATTTGAATTGACTTTCTTTAGATCATGTTTGAATTGACTTTCTTTAGATCGTCTTTAAATCGACTTTCTTTAGATCATCTTTAAATTGACTTTCTTTAGATCATCTTTAAATCGACTTTCTTTAGATCATCTTTAAATCGACTTTCTTTAGATCATCTTTAAATCGACTTTCTTTTAGATCATCTTTAAATCGATTTTTTCTTTAGATCGTCTTTAAATCGACTTTCTTTAGATCATCTTTAAATTGACTTTCCTTAGATCATCTTTAAATCGACTTTCTTTAGATCATCTTTAAATTGACTTTCTTTAGATCATCTTTAAATCGACTTTCTTTAGATCATCTTTCATTATCTCCACATGTAATACTTCAATGAAGATGAACGTATCAGGAAAACAGCCAAAGCATTTTAATAAAACCACAGTCCTTTAGTGCTTGGAATGGAAGAAAAACCGTCGGCATAACACACTTGTAGGACAGAGAAAGATGGAACTTTCTGGCCACATCTACCAGCCGTTTGGCTTGAGATTATTCACTTACTGCCTCTGTTCATAGCCCAGATCTCCATGTTTTGTTCCGGCTGCAAAGACCCGTAACCTACATCCTCTGAAATGGGCCTTGGTTGTCAGAATGTAAGGCAAGAGTAGTGTCAAACCTGTGGATGGACAAAGGGGTAAGAGGAATCTCAACTTTTTCCTTTTCCTCAGGATTTATTTCTTCCTCTCTTTATCTAAAAACCCCTCACTTCCACCAAAAGAAAAAAACAACCCAACAACCCGTTTCTCTTGAAACAAAAACAAAATTTTAAAAAGTCCTGCCACCTGTAGCCTCAGTGAGTACAATGGTTGTCATTTCAACAGTTCACAGAAGCTTATAACGACCAAAGCCTATTGTGCCGATGGAAAGGCACCGAGCCTGGTTTCATTTTTCATTGAAATTACCCCTGTCCACCATATACGGTGATCTCAAGGTGGAAAAAAAAAAAAGAGGACATGGCAAGACGAATGATAAGTGAAAAGGGGAAGGGACAGAAGTAGACCCTACCGCCATTGCTTTTTTCCCCATAGAAATTTACCTCTTCCATCACAAGTAGTGGTCTCAGGGTAGTCGAAAAGGAAACAGTAAGATAAAAGACATGTGAAATAGTTAAAGGAAAGAAGTAGGATCTATCAGTAACCTCCACCAACTGCCCACCACTCCATTCCCTCCATTCCATTAACATATTCTCAGTAGAAGAGACAGGCATAACAAAGGTGCATTAACAATAAGTAGGCTTAAAGGTGGTGGTAGACGTATAAGTAGAGGTCAGGCGGTCAGGCTTAAAGGTGGTGGTGGTGGTAGTCAGGCTGGTGGTGGTGGTATAAGTAGAGGTCAGGTGGTGGTAGACGTATAAGTAGAGGTCAGCAAGCAAGTGGCGTTGGTGGCCGAGTAGTCAGGCTGCCGAATTGGGGATCATGAGGTCCCAAGTTCGAATCCTAGCAAAGCTAGGTCCGACATTGTGTTCCTTGGGAAAGACACTTAACATACATTTTCCCCACTCTACCCAGGTGCGTATGGGTACAAGCACTATCTTGGGAGTAAAAATCTGCGTCAGACTAGCGTCCTGGCCAGGAGGTTATTATTGTCACCTGTTGTACTTCACGCTATTGAAACTGGGATAAGCTTCGGCTCTACGGGCTGTAACGACCTTGAAGGAACTTTATTTTACTTTAGAGGTCGGCAAACACCACAGTGCCTTACCCCCACCAATTGTTCAAACTGAAATGCACTTAACTTATTTAGACCCAATTATGATTTTCAGCAGTAAATACTGCAACAAGGTTCTTGAATATATTAATCTATTCAGTGACAAGCCAAGAACAAAAGAAGAAAAAGTCTACATACCTCCATCATCAAACAGCCACCACACGTCAATGGTGCCTTTCTCTTTATTGCGGAATTTGTTCATAGTCTTCAGTACCTAAGACAAAACAAAAATATGCAATTAAAAATTGTTCCTTTCCTTCACATTTTCTCTTTTGTATTTGTATTTATAGCAGTCCACAATTCTTTGACTGCAAAAGCTACTATCATAAGATAACAATAAAACATTAAACAGAAATGATTTCATGCTAATGTCAACTTCAGGGGAACAGACAGCAGAACCATTTATGAGGCACTCCATTCTAATAATTCAGACAACATCCTTCTCTTCTTGTGACCAGGTAGTCAGGTGAGGAAGGCAAGGCAAGGTACCTGTCTTAAGGGTACAGTATTGTAATTCACCCACCACCCCAACCCCCTCCTCCACACACACAAGGCCTTGAATGACTGGATCTATCCCTTGCCCTTTTGGAGGGGGACTAAATATTTGAAAGATGTTTTGTTTACATGATAAAATAGTCCTGTGTAAATGCAAGACTTGGTTAGAAAGGATTACATGATAAAATAGTCCTTGGTAAATGCAAGACTTGGTTAGAAAGGATTACAAAAGCTGGATGCTGCCGTGTATTAAATCAGTGATAAAGAAAAATGGTGAATTTATGTGTGTTGGAAATCATGGCACGGTCGGCAGTGTCATCAGTGTGAGGCTAGGTCTAGTCATCCGTGGTTTGGAATGGGGAGAAATGGGGCGTGGTTTTCAGATTTAGAAAAACAACAACATTTGTATACAAGCTAGATCCAGCTTGTGAGGCTAGGTCTAGTCATCCGTGGTTTGGAATGGGGAGAAATGGGGCGTGGTTTTCACAGATTTAGAAAAACAACAACATTTGTATACAAGCTAGATCCCAGCTTGTGAGGCTAGGTCTAGTCATCCACGGTTTGGAAATGGGAGAAATGGGGCATGGTTTTCACAGATTTAGAAAAAACAACAACATTTGTATACAAGCTAGATACAAAAGATCCCAGCTTGTGAGGCTGTGAGTCTAGTCATCCACGGTTTGGAAATGGGGAGAAATGGGGCATGGTTTTCACAGATTTAAAAAAACAACATTTGTATACAAGCTAGATCCCAGCCCAGTTCTCCTGACCAATGAGGCTTGCACAACGGCTCATGGTTTTCCAGAAAGAAAAAAACAGATCATTTAACTCGAATTAAACCCCTTTACGGTAAAATAACAAAAGCTCCGCTGGTCACTTGCTTTTTCTGGTGAAGTGCGACGGCAATTTTGTGGACTCAGAACAGCGTCTCTGGACTTTCTCTCTGTTAACAGTGTTGTTTTGTTTTCTTAAATACAGTTAACCCTAATCTACATACTTTTCAATGTAAATACAGATTTATGGACTCAAAGCCACAAAAAACATACAAAATACTGTTTTTAATATTAGCCTACATGTTGGCAGCTATGTCAATGTTAGCCTACATGTTGGCAGCTATGTCAATATTAGCCTACATGTTGGCAGCTATGTCAATATTAGCCTACATGTTGGCAGCTATGTCAATATTAGCCTACATGTTGGCAGCTATGTCAATGTTAGCCTACATGTTGGCAGCTATGTCAATGTTAGCCTACACGTTGGCAGCTATGTCAATATTAGCCTACATGTTGGCAGCTATGTCAATATTAGCCTACATGTTGGCAGCTATGTCAATGTTAGCCTACATGTTGGCAGCTATGTCAATATTAGCCTACATGTTGGCAGCTATGTCAATGTTAGCCTACATGTTGGCAGCTATGTCAATGTTAGCCTACATGTTGGCAGCTATGTCAATGTTAGCCTACATGTTCAGAAACAAGCACACAAGCAGCCGTTCACAAAGAACAGTCTAAAACCCCTATTCCATGTGTTACCTCCGTGTTAAGACGACTCAAGAGCAGAGGGTTATTCTGCTGGGCTCTGCTGTCTCCGTTGCCGCCCGCCGCCTCCTCTTCTTCCTCCTCATCTTCCTCATTCACAAATACGACTCGCGTTGATTTCTCTCCCACCTCAATTTGGATTTTCTCATCCTTTTCAGCCACAGCTTCCAACGGAATTTGTTCTGGGAGCTGTTTGTCTTTTGATATCACAGATGTCGTTTTCGTTTTCTCTGAATGTATCTCTAGGGCTTTCGTCATCACTGGCCTCTGCAAAAGGAGGGGTATAGTCGTGAACAAATATATCGTACACGGTATAGATGTATAGAATTATATTGTACATACGTATAAACGTGCAGAAATATATTATACATAAATATTTACAATCAGGGTTGCCAAGTTTGAAAAGTCAAAATGAGGCACACTGGTAAACAATTACATTGCATACAATAAAATTTCAAGTATCTCTTGGTGTTGGCTTCTTATCTTCTTGATATCGTTGTCGCTAATGGTATGTGCTTGTTGTTGTTTTATTGGCCAATCATTAACCTTAAGCCTGACACCCATGAGAATAAGACCATACAACAACAATTTTTCAAATAAAAGCAGAAATGAAAAGGACAGAAAGAGAGTGTAATACGTTGTTCATTACATGAACCGTCAACTAACTATTTCCATTTATGTGAGTAAAATATAAAACAACCTTTTCAACTAAAAAACAAACTCTGACCTTGCAAATTAATTCAGCTTACATGATTGCCTGATGTATTCCACAAAACATGGATGATTTAAAGATTGATTCTAGCTTGCATAACTACCTGATGTAAACAAAACATGGATGATTTAAAACATGATTGATTCTAGCTTTTTGCATGATTGCTTGATGTATTCCATAAAACATGGATGATTTAAAGATTGATTCTAGCTTGCATGACTGCCTGATATCTTCCACAAAACATGGATGATTTAAAGATTGATTCTAGATTGATTCCCACAAAACATGACAGCCTGATATATTCCACAAAACATGGATGATTTAAAGATTGATTCTAGCTTGCATAACTACCTGATGTATTCACGCCTGATATATTCCACAAAACATGGATGATTTAAAGATTGATTCTAGCTTGCATGATTGCTTGATGTATTCCATAAAACATGGATGATTTAAAGATTGATTCTAGCTTGCATGACTGCCTGATATCTTCCACAAAACATGGATGATTTAAAGATTGATTCTAGCTTGCATGACAGCCTGATATATTCCACAAAACATGGATGATTTAAAGATTGATTCTAGCTTGCATGACAGCCTGATATATTCCACAAAACATGGATGATTTAAAGATTGATTCCTGATGACAGCCTGATTCCACAAAACATGGATGATTTAAAGATTGATTCTAACTTGCATGACAGCCTGCTTGATTTAAAGATATTCCATAAAACATGGATGATTTAAAGATTGATTCTAGCTTGCATGATTGCTTGATGTATTCCATAAAACATGGATGATTTAAAGATTGATTCTAGCTTGCATGACTGCCTGATGTATCCAAAAACATGGATGATTTAAAGATTGATTCTAGCTTGCATGACTGCCTGATATCTTCCACAAAACATGGATGATTTAAAGATTGATTCTAGCTTGCATGACAGCCTGATATCTTCCACAAAACATGGATGATTTAAAGATTGATTCTAGCTGATACAGCCTGATATATTCCACAAAACATAGATGATTTAAAGATTGATTCTAACTTGCATGACAGCCTGATATATTCCACAAAACATGGATGATTTAAAGATTGATTCTAACTTGCATGACAGCCTGATATATTCCACAAAACATGGATGATTTAAAGATTGATTCTAACTTGCATGACTGCCTGATATATTCCACAAAACATGGATGATTTAAAGATTGATTCTAACTTGCATGACTGCCTGATATATTCCACAAAACATAGATGATTTAAAGATTGATTCTATTGCATGACTGCCTGATGCATTCCACAAAACATGGATGATTGAACTTGAATTCAGCCTACATATGGTAAATAACACAACTTTCCAATTGCTGGCCTTTCTGACAAAGTGTGGTAGTAATTTTGCCAATTCAGAATGGTTTCTCTGGACTCTCACCTCAATATCCTCGAGTCTCTGCCGTTAACTTAGGCGGGTTTCTTCTTTTTTTAAAAATTAGTTAACTCTCATATACGTATTTTTCAAGGTCAATGCAAATTTACAGACTGAAGACCAAAAAACCAAACTAAATCATTTTACATACTGGTTGGCAGTTATACAACAATAACACATTACATATCAAATGAAATTTGTCGATGAAGTGGTGATCTTCTTACCATCATCTTGTCTGTTATGAAAGACGGTTGATTCAGCATCAACGTCCAGGCCGAAACCTTCCTTCAAACGCAAAATTCCGACACCAAATTTCAAGTCAAAGGCATCGCTGAGGGGGAAAACAGAAAACCGAAATAGAGTCAATCAAACATTTGAAAATTAGGTCATGCCTAGAAACATGACAAACATGTGTGGTACATTTTAAAAAATCGATGATGTTCTTTGAAAGTTACATCCTGCTCGGAATGTACATTTTGATCATTTAAAACCAGCTAGTAAATCTCTAGCAGCTCGGTTGGTAGAGTGTCTGTCTATCATGCAGGAGGCCTGTGTTCGATTCCCAGTCTCGGCACATATTTCTGGCCCAGCTGTGGACTCAGCTGCGATATGGGTAGCTAGGTCTATTCAGCCTCGGAGAAAGTAAAGGTGTTGCGGAAAAGCAACGGTAAACTACCACACTATGCCGTGTAAGTCTAGAAAAATCAGAGTCTACTCCTTGTAACCCTACGCTAAACTCTGAGTATGGGACTTACTTTTACTTTTTGTAACCCTACGCTAAACTCTGAGTATGGGACTTACTTTACTTTGTAACCCTACGCTAAACTCTGAGTATGGGACTTACTTTACTTTGTAACCCTACGCTAAACTCTGAGTATGGGACTTACTTTACTTTGTAACCCTACGCTAAACTCTGAGTATGGGACTTACTTTGAGTACTTTGTAACCCTACGCTAAACTCTGAGTATGGGACTTACTTTACTTTGTAACCCTACGCTAAACTCTGAGTATGGGACTTACTTTACTTTGTAACCCTAAGCTAAACTCTGAGTATGGGACTTACTTTACTTTGTAACCCTACGCTAAACTCTGAGTATGGGACTTACTTTACTTTGTAACCCTACGCTAAACTCTGAGTATGGGACTTACTTTACTTTGTAACCCTACGCTAAACTCTGAGTATGGGACTTACTTTACTTTAGTAAATCTCCCCTTTTCTTAGTAATTAATTTTTCTTGACAATGATCTCTAGCTACTTCACACAAATTCCTTCTGTCCATAATAATACCATTAATCAGATGATATCTCTGATAAATGATTACATGTTGAAATTTTGCAGGTTACAAGTATGTAGATTTGTGTGTGTGGGACTCTGCATTTCAGAGGCAAGGTGTCAGCGTCTCCACTAAAAGGTTGTGGGTTCAAGCTCCAGCAAGGTTGAACAATTTTCTTGAGTTTATTCTAGTAAAATCTAATCCCCTGATCCATTCAGGTAGATTGACACCTAGTCCCATCGGAGACGGGCAATAAAAAGGAGGCCCTGTGTGCAGATCACAATATTCTGTGCACGTTAAAGATCCCTTGACTGTTTACAGGGCAGTTGGGACAAAATTAAAAAATCCTATAAAAAAAAAACCTGAGATCATTTTAGTTGTGGATGTGGGTAAAATCAAAATTAATATCAGATCATTTGTGTGTGTGAGGGAAAGAAGGGGAGGGGGGTGAGATATTTAAACCAAGAGTCTGCTTCTTCTATGAGTGATGATCACTCTTTTATTTCTTCTTCTCCTGAAACCTTTTAAATATAGTGAATGTAAAAGAGGAACTAGCAATCAAGAAGATCTTAAACTAGAACTGTGATGATTTGTATGATGTATTACAAAAGTTCTCATCAGATGGATAATCCTTAGCTCATCACATCTACACAAGACTTTTGTTTTGTGTGTATGTGTATGTATTTTGTTCGGAATGGACGAACACTCTTGGATGTTGAGGAGTTAAATTCATCTATGCATTATATACACAAGACTTTTATTTCGTGTGTGTATATGTTTAGTTTTGAATGGATGAAAACACTCTTGGATGTTGAAATCATCTCTGACTTTTGCTTTGAGTGGGTTTTTATTTTGAATTGATTTTGAAATCAAATTTAATTAATCCCATTGTTGGCTATTACAAATAAGTTGTGAAACTTACTGGATAACTCCAAATACTGCTGGACATGTTCGGGATTGCATCTCATCCAGTCAGCCTTGTAGCCGAGAATAAGAAGATTTGGCCGAAACTTTCCCACACCCCACGTTCTGTTGGGGGACAAAATTGCAATACAAACAAAATTGAGAAATATGTTCCTCTTTTGAAAAGCAAATAATTACAACATAAAGTTGAAAGGAAACACCCTTCATAAGCAACAAAAGAAAAAGGAAAACAACAGGCAATAAAGAACAATAGAACAATAAAATAGTATCATTTGACTAGGCCCTACTTTCAGACTCGCTATCTCAACATTCACTGATTCATACTCCTGAATCTTATCATTCACGAGCATGCCCACAAATAATGTTGGATTATGAATTCTCTTTATTATAAAGCTGGGTCTCTTGAACTTGACTACAGTTAACTCAGAAACCCTGTGTCCGTTACGGGTGATATCAAATACAATTATTAGATCAAATTAGTACTCTCGATGTTGAGGTTACAGGCATTTTACGTAGTACTCGATAGAAGTTATGAGGGCTTATTATTGTAATGACTGGAAATCGACGAATAAGATCTAGTAACAATAAAAAATATTTGTGGATCGCATGCAAAATAATCTTTTCCCAATCAAATAAAATATTGATTTGATCCAAGAGTTTATTCACCAAGAACTTAAAACTGGCAATTTGAAATCTACATGCGAAAATATGGACGTTGTGGATGCAGTAGTTCCTGAGTTAGAGACGTTCAACTTTATATATAGATAGTCTCTCAGCGCATGCTTCACTGATGTAAATGACCATTTTTTCCTTCATTCCTTCAAGGTTATTACGGCCCTGAGAGTCGGAGCATATCTGGGTTTCTACAGTGTGAAACTGAACTGGTGATAATAATCACCTCCTGGACAGGACACTAGTCTTGACACAGGTTTTTAATCCCAAGCCAGTGTTTGTACCAATTTGCACCCCGGTTGAGTGAGGAAAATGCGTGTTAAGTGTTTTTCCCAATGAACACAGCGTCCAGCCTAGCTTTGTTAGAAATCAAACCCAGGACCTCACGATCCCAAGTCCAGCAGCCTACCACTGTGCCACCAACACCACATAATAAACATGATCGTGTGATAATTGCCATACCTGCATGAGTGACTGGGCCCCCAACTGAAAGGTGGAGGCAGTCGTAGCAGTAGAAAGACTTGATGTGCCGTCTCCTGAAATACGTATACGGAGCTTCTGACTGCAAATGGCGTAGGCTGTCTGCTTGGTTGCCCTGGAAATTAAGAAGGAAAAAAATTAAGAATAAAAGTTGCAATCAACACAAGAGAGAAATTTAACAAGTTGAAAAAGATTTTCATAAGTAAATTTTCATTTGTACGGAATAATAAGTTTGAAACTCAATACACTGCGATCCATTATTGTGAACTGAGAAGACTTACAACTGATATCAACAGAGAGATTCACTTCCATGCAAGCAAATATTTCTCAAATCAATCAAATCAAAATACTATATGATCACAAGAGGCTGCCCGGGAGTGATGTATCAATTATCCTCTGCTCTGCTTTATGCTACAGAAGCCTGAATATGTATGGGCCCTATATGCCTTAAAGGCCTTTCAAGAACTTTTTATGATTGAAGAGGAAGGAAATGCTAGAGATAAAAATCTTTGTCTGTTTGTCTATCTGTGTCTGTTTGTATCTGTCTGTGTATGTCTCTCTCTAATACACACACACACATACACACACACACTGACTCAAAAATCAAGAGATATTTATCTACACAAAAAATAATTCATCTTGACTGAGAAATTGTACTCTAAAAACTGTGTTTCAAATAATGTTTTGCAATTCTGCATCATTTTGAGGCACTGAAATGACAACGTTCACAATAAGTGTAAAGGACTTACAATGATGATGTGTCCACAGACCATCAGGCCTGTCTTCTTGGTGATGTGTGAACAAAAATCTACCAGAGCCGGCCTGTTTTCCGGTTCCCCTGACATGACCAGCACTTGAGGCCTGGACAAGGAAAATAATCATGTGTGGAAGTGAATAATAGGTTGGTTCATTGAAATTCACCCCATCTACCATATGCAGTGATCTCACAGCAAACTTAAGAGGAAACAGTAAGAATAAAGACAAGCCATAAAGTGATGGGAAAGAAGTAGGATCTACCAGAAACCTCACCGACCGTCTATTAGATAGATACATAGATAGATAGGTAGGTAGGTAGATAGATAGGTAGAGGTAGGCAAATAGATACATAGATAGATAGGTAAGTAGGTAGATAGATATAGATAGATAGATAGGTAAGTAGGTAGATAGATAGATAGGTAGGTAGGTAGGCAAATACATAGATAGATAGGTAAGTAGGTAGATAGATAGATAGATAGATAGATAGGTAGGTAAATTGATACATAGATAGATAGATGGGTAGGTAGATAGATAGATAGATAGATAGGTAGGTAAATTGATACATAGATAGGTAGGTATGTAGGTAGGTAGATACATAGATAGGTAGGAGGTAGATAGACAAAAATATAGATAGACAGAAAGATAGGTAGGTAGGTAGATGTAGACAGATAGATGAGAAGGTGGTAGGTAGGTATGATAGGTAGATAGACAAAAATATAGATAGACAGAAAGATAGATAGATAGATGGTAGATAGATAGATAAATAGATAGATAAATAGATAGATAGATAGATAGATAGATAGATAGATTGATAGATAGAATTAAGGACAAAAAATGTTAACCACACTAAACCAAAGCACCTATTTTTACCTGTAGCTTAAGCCATTTCTCTTGTTTAACAACACAAGCATGCGGAGACAGGCTGAAGTCAGATTCAAAACCAGGTCATGAAAACATTTCCTACATGTGACCATGGAATTAACTCCACCACCATAAAGCACTAACCCCATCCCTCTACGCAATAAAAGACTAATAAACAAATGAATAAATACATAAATTAAAATAATAAACAAAGAAATACATTAAAAAAAAAAATCAATAAAAATAAAATTGAAAGGCAGACTAAATACCCACACAAAACTACAAACCTAATTAAAATATTAGGTAAAATATAAAACCTACTTTCTACAACGGATGTTATCAAAGATAGGAAAAGTTGAGACATCGTTTGCATAGGTCAAATATAAACCTACTTTCTACAAAGACTGATATCAAAGATAGGAAAACTTGAGACATCGTTTGCATAGGTCAAATATAAACCTGCTTTCTACAAAGACTGATATCAAAGATAGGAAAACTTGAGACATCGTTTGCATAGGTCAAATATAAACCTGCTTTCTACAAAGACTGATATCAAAGATAGGAAAACTTGAGACATCGTTTGCATAGGTCAAATATAAACCTACTTTCTACAAAGACTGATATCAAAAGGGCAAAATCGAGACATCACATGCATAGGCAAAAAAAAAGTCTAGCGTATCCTTTAAAATTTTTAAATTATGGTTGTTCAGGACAGAAACGGTTACCTAAAGTTTTTAATGTGTTCCCCGATGCGTACGAGTTTCAACGCTGACTGTAACACACTTCTGTACACATGGGCTTGAGTGGACGACCCCCAGTTGACATCTGAGAAATGGAAATGACAATGGGTTTGATATTATGCTTAGCTTCTATTCTACGTTGAACTGTGAAAGTTTGAAATGAGAATAATTTAAAACTACGAGGGCAGACATATCGGTACACAATGATTATACACCTGAGAAAGGGATAAAAAAACTGTGCATACCAAGTGTTTTAAAAGGAAGTGAAATAGGCACAATAAACTCCTGTTAGAGAGTGAAAGAGAGTTGGATTTAAACCAATGAGAAAAGGTCACATAACCATCATTAAGATAAGATACAACTTTATTGTCCAAAAGTGGCACATTGTTTTGGTGTTACAATTCCTTCAATGCAATATGAAATACAACACACTTTTACTATATAAAATTATTCTTCACACATGTACAGCTTACACACATTTAAGCATTACGAGATTAAAACCTGTATAACATAACAACAAAAGAATTAACATTTTTCTAATACATGTAAAATGTATAATTGTAGTATTTGTAGACATATCTTGAAGGTAAATTGATCTATCCACATAGGCTGAACTTCAAACAGATAAGTAAAGCTTGATCTAGAGAAAAGTGCCAGTGACAATAGCCAAATCAATACACAATGCTAAAACCTAAAGTAAAAGACCTAAAGGCAGATCTCTGAGAAAGTAAGAAGTAAATAATATAAACGAGGCACTATATAGCAAAGAAATTTAACCTTCACAAAGGAAACAGAAAATGTCACCACAGGGTAACCTGGAGAAAGAGCATATCAGGCATCCAAGCACAAACACCAGAAGGTAGAATGGGAACTCATGAAGAAAGAAAGAAAGAAAATGGTCTTACCAGGTTTGCGGTGATGTACGTAGATAAAAAGGCTTCCAACACATCCAAAAGTAATGAGAGCCGTAGTCCAGTTGATGATGAACATAACTGCGATGCACAGCAAGGCCCCGATGAGACTGAGCCACTTGTTGTAGAAACGGAAAGAGGGCCGCCAACCTAAACATTGGAAGGAAAAAGATCAATGTGCAACAATAGTGTTAGATTCCATCACAAAAATCACCCTGATTTACACACTGTTCATATTTTGTGTACACGCTTTTAAAACTATTCAATAGTAGGGAAAGACAGGACACTTAAAGCGGCAGATAAAAGACACAATAATAAAAAAGTGATGAACGTTTAAGTTCAAGTCTATACCTGAGGTGTAATAATCCATATATTTTATGATAAATAGGCCCATATCTAGTTTTATGTTGAGAAAAGTAGTCCATCACCATTGTTATGCAATGTACCCCCTCTAGGGCGTCCTAAACAATATATCCAGTTTTTCCTAATTCATCCAACTTTTACTATCAGTAGTTTGTTGAAATACTGAAGATAAGAAGATCTGCTTCAATCCAAGATTCTAATGGAAAGCCTCATTACTATAACCTTCAAGGCACTGGCAAGAACACAATAAGCAAAGGTGAAAACATAGTGATATAGTAAAGCTATCTTCTATTCACCACATTTACATCTCATTCTGTGCAAAGTATGGCATTGGTAGCCAAGCCATTAAGCTGGCAGACTTGCATTCCCGAGGTCCTCGAATTGAATCCTAGCAAAGCTAGATCCGATGCTGTGGTTCTTGGGAAAGACACTTAACACATGCGTTTTCCCCCTCCAACCCAGGTGTGAATGGGTACTAGCATCAGCTAGGCAGTAACATCTGTGACAGACTGGCGTCCTGTCCAGGATACCATGTGCTATCACCTGTTCCATTTCACCTCATGGAAACCAGGATAATCTGTGGCTCTATGGGCTGTAATGGCGAAGAAGGGACTTTGATTAACTTACTTCTATGCAATAGTGTAAATGAATTAAAGGAAGCTTCTTAATAAATTCTTTACCTGGCGATCGGGGCGATGGATGCGTCGAAGCAGGAAAAGTTGATGAGAGCATAGGACATGAGGAAGAAGTTGGAAATCAAAGGCGCGATGGCATTCAAATCAGCTGGGGACAGAATGTGTAAACTATATTGAGCATTTGAAAATGTGAAGAAATTTTTCTAATGAAGATTTGTAAATATAACCAACAGGATCGTGGCTAATTGTTTTATTGAAATTTACCTCATCCACCATATGCAGTGATCTAAATGTGAATTAAGAGGAAACAGCAAGATGACAGATAAGTGAAGAATGGACAGGAAAAAAGTAGGATCTACCAGTAGCACCTGCCAACCGCCCCCATCATACCTAAAGTCAATTTTTGTTTGTTTGGGGTTCTTTTTTAAGTCCTCTTTGGGTTTTTTAAAGAGGTAATGTATATGTACAGGATCAGGGGGCAAAAAATTTGAGTAACTCTCAATTTTGAAAAAAGATTATTAACAGCGACAACAAAAACAACAGAAAAAAAGAAAGAAAAATAAAAAACAAAAAGGGAAAGGAAAACAGAGACAGAAAACTGCAAAAGAAAAAGAAGGAAAGAAAGAAATCAAGAAAGAAAGAGAAGAAAGAAAAAAGAAAGAAAGAAATGGGAAAGAAAGAAATAAGGAAAGAAAGAAATAAGGAAAGAAAGAAAGAAAGAAAGAAAGAGAGAAAAGAAAAACAAAAGAAAAGAAAAGAGAGAAAGAAAAAAGAAAGAAGGAAGAAAGGAAGGAAGGAAGGAAAGAAAGAAAGAAAGAAAGAAAGAAAGAAAGAAAAAAAAAAAAAAGAAAGAAAGAAAGAAAGAAAGAAAGAAAGAAAGAAAGAAAAAAGAAAGAAAGAAAGAAAGAAAGAAAAAAAAAAAAAAGAAAGAAATACCATCTTCTAAGTGCATGAGATGACTGAGCAAATCCTGATAATCTTTGTAAATTTAGTATAAGAACAACTTGCATAATGTACCACTTCCATAAAGGTTTAAAACACACAACACACGACTAAATCTACATACTATATTCCCTGCACTCACCAATGAGTTGGAAAGCAAATCCGATAAAAAGCAGAGAATGAAAGCCCTTCTAGGCGTGTCACTAGGTCCATAGCCTACACCAAAGTAAGCCAAAAAGGGGAAAATCTTGTCTTTGCAAAGAGCCTGAGGAAATACATTAAGGCAAGCTTGATTGATTGATTGATTGATTGATTGATTGATTGACTGATTAATTGATTGATTGATTAATTGATTGATTAATTTGTTGATTGAAATCTACCCCGTCCACCATATGTGGGAATCTCAGGGTGAATCAAGAGGAAACAGCCAGATGGAAGAAAGAGACGCGAAAGAGTGAAAGGAAAACAGTAAGACTTACCAGTAGCGCCTGCCAACCGCCCATTAAAAGGATAGGAAGGGGGAGGAGGGGGCTATGTAGTGAAAGGATGGCATAGCATCACTTCAACTCTTTCTTCTCACCCACGACTTCACTTAAAACCAACTAATATCTAAAACTATCTGTAAATTCATTACTGTTTAAAAGGGACTTAACTAGTTGAATAAATTCTGTACCATCACAAGTTGTTCAGTGCCACTAGACTTTTGTCTGCTGAAAACGTTCACTTGAAATGAAGGTTAGATAAAGGGCAAGAGTTAACTAGGAAAGTCTTGAATTGAAAATATTTTGCAGATTAACAAAGACCGCTGGGTGCTATACTGTATAATGTCACAATAGCTACGGTCTTACTTATCTTGACATAATATTGTCCCAAATGTTGACAGAAATGTTTTCTTAAATAAGTTTTGTTCCATGAAAAGTTCATATATTCTTCACAGGTATATTTAGATTATTCTAACTCAGACAAGGACTTAAAAAAGGTAAGTAATCAATCAAGACTTCAAGCGGTTAAACAAAAATTAAGCAGGATACAGAAAAATATAAAGGAAGCGCATTTCATCTTCTATTTTGTAATTTATTCTAATCTTCCACTAAACCTCTTACAGATAAGTCCTCACCTGAAAACTTTTGGAGCAGACATTAGACTAGCTAAAGCTGAGGAGAGAGTAGCGGAGAAGATGCCGGCCAGAATGAGAGGGCCCCAGGCAGCCACCATCTCCGTGACCTGATAGTCGTGGATCAGCCCGTACTTGCACCCAGTGGGCGACAGGCTGCAGTTTTTGATGAAACTTCTGTCAAAGTTCTGATCACCCACGATGATAATTCTTGTGCCTGAAGATGACATTTACAACAACAAAAATTTATCTCTCTTTTTATCGTCCGTCTCCGATTAGAGTTTTAAATTGTGTTTGAAAATTTAATTAATGTATGACATATGAAACATACCATGCATTGACAAAGTCTCATTTGTCCTGTCCAATTCTGTTTGTATGTCCAAAAAAATAAAACTCTCAGCCAATCGTTAAAGGAACATCGATTTGAAAAAAACTAAGTCAAGTCTTACTTTTAAGGCAAGAAAGTCAATAAAAAATATACCAACACATGATTTTTATTGTAAGGCTCAGTCTATGATAGAATAACGTTTCCAGTAATTTTGACATCCTTGAATGTAATACTGAACCATAGAACTGCTATGGTAGCAAGGGAGGGCACTGCATTTCATGATTATTAGTATAGTGTATACTTCTTTGTTGTAACTGCTATGGTAGCAAGAAGGGCATTGCATTTCATGATTATTAGTATAGTGTATACTTCTTTATTTGTAACTGCTATGATAGCAAGGAGGGCACTGCATTTCATGATTATGAGTATAGTGTATGCTTCTTTGCTGTAACAGTGTGAAAAGAAACCAATTAAAAACAGCAACATGATTTTACATCAGTTTTAAAAACCTTGGGTGAAATTTTCTGTGCATAAAAAACCCCACCTGTGTGTACATGTAAAAAAGCAATGAGACAAAATCAATACAATCAATACAACTAATAACTGTTTAGCATCAGTAGCCGGGTGGTTACGCAACCAGACTTGGGAGGTTCGGATCTAGCAAAGCTAGGTCCCACACTGTGCTCCTTGGGAAAGACCCGTAACATGCACTTTACCCACTCGACCCAGGTGCAAACGGGTACAGGCACTAGCATGGAAGAAAAACCTGCTTCAGACTAATGTCCTATACAGGAGGTGATTATTATTACCTGTTCCGCTTCATGCTATAGAAACCGGGATACGTTCAGCCCTATGGGCCAGAATGGCCTTTTTTACAAGGGCTAATAACTAAATGCCAAAATAGCGTTGCAACCTTTTAGTATAGCCTTGGGCTTAAATGCCAATCCTAAATGCGGGCCTTTAGTTAGACAATGGGCTTGGAATCGTGAGGTCCTAGACCTGAATCCTGATGTTGCGGGCCTTGGGAAAGACATTTAACATCACATTTCCCAAACTTAACCCAGGTGCATCACTTGTGACTTTCATCAGCTAAACAGGTAGTAAGACCTGTGATTCATGATCCTGTCCAGGAGGTTGACGGATCTTTACTTGTGACTTTCAATATAAAAACTACAGGCCCTGGTTCTAATCTATCAAAATGAAATTCATTTAACTTGCAGGATAAAAATTGCCTCAAACCGATAAACTAATCACTCAACAAACCAAGTGAAATGTCTGAAAGATCTGTGTTGAGGTTGGGGAAACCGTGCACTAATCACAAGCAGACAAGTGACTTACTCTGTCAGTGAGTTGGGGATGTCACGGAGGAGTTGTCAGTGGTACCGGGGCCGTAGGGCAAAGAGAGATTTGAAGCCGCGTCTGAGACCAAAACCATTCCATGGGCTTCCCGCATAACACAGGAACCAACAAAAATTGCCATAACTAAGTACACCAGTGTGGTAATCAGGATGGCCAAAAAAGTTCCTTTTGGGATTGATTTCGGCATTCAATAGACAAAGTTTTTGTTTTTTTAACTTATTTTAATAAATCATGAGATACCAAAATTATTTGCTGGACTAAGAAATCATTTATCATACCGTAAATATTTTAACACATTCTTAGTTTCCCTACATCAAATGGTTTTCAAATAAAATTAAAATAGTCCACCTTCTTTAACTCTGATTTATACAAACGTTGAATAGAATTTTAATGAGGGAATATATATTTTGCATTGAATAAGAGACTAATATTTTCATTATGAGGGGAGGAAAACATGGCTGTGAGGATATAAACCCGATAAGCTCCCTTTGTTACACATGGGCAATATGGGCAATATAAGTCTTAACTTTTCAATATGTCACGTCTTAACATGAGGATATAAACCGAAGGCAAACCAATCCAGAGGCCATAAGTCTTAACCAACAAAAATGATGTCTCATATCCACGGTGAAAGCCGCAAACCATGTAAGTCTAAAATAAGTAACACCCTTTTTTTTTTTGCTGTTTTAACATTAGGAAACCCATTGGATAACCATATGAGCAAACCGTGTATTCCTATTGGGTCTAGTTTGTGACACTTGCAAACCGTGTATCCCTATTGGGTCTAGTTTGTGACACTTGCAAACCGTGTATCCCTATTGGGTCTAGTTTGTGACACTTGCAAACCATGTATCCCTATTGGGTCTAGTTTGTGACACTTGCAAACCGTGTATCCCTATTGGGTCTAGTTTGTGACACTTGCAAACCATGTATCCCTATTGGGTCTAGCTTTTGACACTTGCAAACCGTGTATCCCTATTGGGTCTAGTTTGTGACACTTGCAAACCGTGTATCCCTATTGGGTCTAGCTTTGACACTTGCAAACCGTGTATCCCTATTGGGTCTAGTTTGTGACACTTGCAAACCGTGTATCCCTATTGGGTCTAGTTTGTGACACTTGCAAACCGTGTATCCCTATTGGGTCTAGTTTGTGACACTTGCAAACCGTGTATGTCTGAGAAAATAGATTTTTAAAAGCACAGGATTGCTTTTAAAATTTTCTTATAACGTCAAAATTGAACTTACATGCTTTGCGACTTTCACTGTTGACATAACACATGGTGCTATCATAAATACAAGGTAAACTATCAAAGTATGATATCAAACTTACCTTGAGGTCACCTGAAATATTAGCACCTGCCAGAATTCCTGTGGCGGCAGGGAAGAAGACGGAGAAGACACTGAAGAAAGTCTGTCCAGATTCGTAGTCAGAATTTATGTTGATGTCCATCAGCTCCCCTGGCGACACAACAACAAAAAGTGTCAGCCTAATCCTGTGATGATTGTTTGTTTCATTGAAATTTACCCCTCCACCCACCGCATGTGACGATCTCAGGGTGAATGAAGAGGAACCAGCAAGATGAAAGGTAAGTGAAAAGGTGAAAAGAAAATAAGTAGGACCTACCAGCAGTGCCTGCCAACAGTCCACTCCTCAGATGGCAATGGTACATTGAGAATTCAAGAAAAGGTGTAACTGTAACCAGTTTTCTTTTACTCCCATTTCACTATACTTTTAGCACACAAAAAAACACACACAGATAAACTAATAAAACAGAACAAATATAAAAAGACAAAAACATCTTCATTAGATAATTCCTATTTTCCCTTGTTTCTGCCTCTCGGCCACCGAGACAGGCGTGACCCTATTTCCACCCCCCCCCCCCCCATTGTTATTCATGTCTCTTTGCCCATTTATATCTTTTATCTATTACATGTTCGTTTAAAAAATAAAACTTGGATTAGACTTACAAAATTCCTATTTGTTTTGTTTCATGCTCCTTCTTTTCTTTGTGGGTTTTTTTTTCTTCTTTCAATAAAGCGGGTAATTCGGTCATAATATCTGACATGTGTACGCATAACGGTAGGGTGAAACAAAATCAGTAACGTGCCACTTGGTCCAAGGAATCCTTTGGCTCTTTTCTCATCACTAGGTGGCATGAAGTAGCCGATGAAAAAAGTTGATGATAGCCAAGATCAAAATCCCAAGCAGCACAACCTGTGCCTGAAATGACAGATCAAGAGTGAGAAACATTTCATCTTAATTTATTCATGGACATAAGATGACGGAAAAAAAGAAAAAAGAGAAACAATCAATTGAATTCCCAATCACAAACATAACTGATAAATCTTTTCAATATTTGCAACATTAAAAACGTTCATGAGCTTATTCACCGATATCAGTAGGAAAATATTTTTGTTTCATTAAATCTCTTGTTGGCTGTTTCTTATTCTTCCTTAGCATTTACTTTATTTACCCCATACAATGATATCAAAACTATTTTTCTTTCTTTCCGGAATGATCTTGCACCAGGCTACCCTGTCCAGACATTATCTGTTTCCTATCAAGACGGCTACTGGATATTTGCATGTACACATTGTATATGGGGATGGCATCAAATTCTTTCATCTGTTTGATCTTGTGCACCTCCTGGTGTCCTTGGTGTGTAAAATGCATCCCGATATCAAATAGATATAATACAGTGGAACCTCTCTAGCAGAGAACCCGGGCAATCGGGAAACCCAGCAAATCGGGAAGAAATCTCTGGGAACGGAATTTTTTCTATATAATTTACCTCTCTGAACAGGAATGGGCCCTGGCTAATCAGGACAATTGTTCCCAAGTTTGCATTGATTATCATCACCATTTCCCCTATATTTATATAATCCCAACACTCACTTGTTATCAAAATTTGATTTCCGTGTTAGCAAAACATCAATTACTACACCTGCATTAGTGCTACACGTGTTATACATTGCATAATATGTACATGTTGTCGCAAGTGTCAGACACACCAAACATCCATTTCGAAAGGTGTGAAAGCAGGAGTAGAGCCAGTCCTGCTTGTCCACCTACCAATACAGTACGGTGCTGACGCGGGCGACATTTAGAAAGCAGATTTGTGCACTGTCGTAGTCTTTTATTGCCCGCCTAACCCGTCAATCCCAAAGGTGGACACACGACAAGATTCACACGCCTTTTGATTATGAGTCTTATCTATCTATCAAATGAGGATCGACTGTGAGTGTGAGTGACATCTTTGATGAATGCCATCTTTGTTTTGATCAACTGTACTGGGCCTGGGGCTTCTTGTTCATCTCATTCTGCATTTTACCACCCACAGAAGGGCTTATGTACCTCAGACTGCTGAGGGAAAACCAAAATCCCTATATCCCCGGGGAAATCAGGCAAATCGGGACGATTTTACAATCCAGGGAGAGTTCCTGATTAGAGAAGTTTCACTGTAATACTAAAAAAAATTAATAATCACAATAACAATAATAACAATAATAATAATAATAATAATAATATATTTTGGTCTCAAGAATATAACTTACCCTAGCCTCCCAGTCCATGCCCACCATGGCAATACCCAACAGGAAGACCACCGTCACACTGCCAATAATGCGGATGTCGTTGACCTCATCTACCATCAAGGAGTCGTATTTCTGTGGATGTTTCATACAGTAACATACAGTTCATAGTCTGTGGATGTTTCACACAATATATGGACAGTGGACATTTCATACAGTAACATACAGTACATGGACTGTGGACATTTCATACAGTAACATACAGTACATGGACTGTGAACATTTCATACAGTAACATACAGTACATGGACTGTGGACATTTCATACAATAACATACAGTACATGGAATGTGAACATTTCATACAATAACATACAGTACATGGAATGCGGACATTTCATACAGTAACATACAGTACATGGAATG
The DNA here is from genome assembly GCA_037039925.1 of Doris montereyensis. NCBI lineage: Eukaryota > Metazoa > Mollusca > Gastropoda > Nudibranchia > Dorididae > Doris > Doris montereyensis. The sequence goes on along the minus strand of JAXRKP010000011.1, from coordinate 636,875 downwards.
TGGACATTTCATACAGTAACATACAGTACATGGACTGTGGACATTTCATACAGTAACCTACAGTACATGGACTGTGGACATTTCATACAGTAACCTACAGTACATGGACTGTGGACATTTCATACAGTAACCTACAGTACATGGACTGTAACATACAGTAACATGGGACTGTGGACATTTCATACAGTAACATACAGTACATGGATTGTGGACATTTCATACAGTAACATACAGTACATGGACTGTGGACATGTCATACAGTACATGGACTGTGGAAATTTCATACAGTAACATACAGTACATGGATTGTGGACATTTCATACAGTAACATATAGTACATGGACTGTGAACATGTCATATAGTAACGTAAAGTACATGGACAGTTGAAATATCATGCAGAAACATACAGTACATGGACTGTGAATATTTCATACAGTAACATACAGTACATGGACTGTGGACATTTCATACAGTAACATACAGTACATGGACTGTGGACATTTCCAACAGTAACATACAGTACATGGAATGTGGACATTTCATACAAACATACAGTACATGGACTGTGGACATTTCATACAGTAACCTACAGTACATGGACTGTGGACATGTAACAGTAACCTAGCACATGGAATGTGGACATTTCATACAGTAACCTACAGTACATGGACTGTGGACATTTCATACAGTAACCCACAGTACATGGACTGTGGACATTTCATACAGTAACATACAGTACATGGACTGTGGACATTTCATACAGTAACATACAGTACATGGACTGTGAAATTTCATACAGTAACATACATGTACATGGATTGTGGACATTTCATACAGTAACATAAAGTACATGGACTGTGGACATGTCATACAGTACATGGACTGTGGACATTTCATACAGTAACATACAGTACATGGACTGTGGACATTTCATACAGTAACATACAGTACATGGACTGTGAACATTTCATACAGTAACATACAGTACATGGACTGTGGACATTTCATACAGTAACATACAGTACATGGACTGTGAACATGTCATATAGTAACATAAAGTACATGGACAGTTGAAATATCATACAGTAACATACAGTACATGGACTGTGACATTTCATACAGTAACATACAGTACATGGACTGTGGACATTTCATACAGTAACATACAGTACTGGACTGAACATTTCAGTACAGGACTAACATTTTACACAGTAACATGTACAGTACATGGACTACATGGACTGTGAACATTTCATACAGTAACATACAGTACATGGACTGTGAACATTTCATACAGTAACATACAGTACATGGACTGTGGACATTTCATACAGTAACATACAGTACATGGACTGTGGACATTTCATACAGTAACATACAGTACATGGACTGTGGACATTTCATATAGTAACAGTAACACCATTTCATACAGTAACATGGTGTACATGCATGGACTGTGTGACATTTCATACAGTAACATACAGTACATGGACTGTGGACATTTCATACAGAAATATTGCAGCACATGGACTGTAACATTTCTACAGTACATGGACTGTGGACATTTCATACAGTAACCTACAGTACATGGACTGTGGACATTTCATACAGTAACCTACAGTACATGGACTGTGGACATTTCATACAGTAACATACAGTACATGGACTGTAGACATTTCATACAGTAACCTACAAACATGGACCAGACATTTCAGTAACACAGTACATGGACTGTGGACATTTCATACAGTAACCTACAGTACATGGACTGTGGACATTTCATACAGTAAGTACATACACATTTGTAACAGTGGACTGTGGACATTTATGTAACATACAGTACATGGACTGTGAACATTTCATACAGTAACATACAGCATGGACTGTGGACATTTCATACAGTAACATACAGTACATGGACTGTGGACATTTCATACAGTAACCTACAGTACATGGACTGTGGACATTTCATACAGTAACATACAGTACATGGACTGTAACATATGCAGTACATGGACTGTGGACATTTCATACAGTAACATACAGTACATGGACTGTGGACATTTCATACAGTAACATACAGTACATGAATTGTGGACATTTCATACAGTAACATACAGTACATGGACTGTGGACATGTCATACAGTACATGGACTGTGGAAATTTCATACAGTAACATACAGTACATGGACTGTGGACATGTCATATAGTAACCTAAAGTACATGGACAGTTGAAATATCATGCAGAAACATACAGTACATGGAATGTGGACATTTCATACAGTAACATACAGTACATGGACTGTGGACATTTCATACAGTAACATACAGTACATGGACTGTGGACATTTCATACAGTAACATACAGTACATGGAATGCGACATTTCATACAGCAACATACAGTACATGGACTGTGGACATTTCATACAGTAACATACAGTACATGGACTGTGGACATTTCATACAGTAACCTACAGTACATGCAGTAACATACAGTACATGGAATGTGGACATTTCATACAGTAAATACAGTACATGGACTGTGGACATTTCATAAGTAACCTATACATGTACTGTGGACATGTCATACAGTAACCTATGGACTGTGAACATTTCATACAGTAACCTAAGTACATGGACTGTGGACATTTCATACAGTAACCTACAATTACATGGACTGTGGACATTTCATATAACATACAGTAATGGACTGTGGATTTCACAGTAACATGGACTGTGGACATTTCATACAGTAACATGCAGTACATGGACTGTGGACATTTCATACAGTAACATACAGACATTGTGGACATTTCATACAGTAACCTACAGTACATGGACTGTGGACATTTCACAGTAACCTATGGAATGTGGACATTCATACCAGTAACATACAGGACTGTGGACATTTCATACAGTAACATACAGTACATGGACTGTGGACATGTCATACAGTAAATATACATGGACTGTGGACATTTCATACAGTAACATACAGTACATGGACTGTGGACATTTCATACAGTAACATACAGTACATGGACTGTGGACATTTCATACAGTAACACCAGTACATCCGACTGTGGACATTTCATACAGTAACATACAGTACATGGACTGTGGACATTTCATACAGTAACATACAGTACATGGACTGTGGACATTTAATTTCATTTAACATACAGTACATAGACTGTGGACATGTCATACAGTAACATACAGTACATGGACTGTGGACATTTCCTACAGTAACCTACAGTACATGGACTGTGGACATTTCATACAGTAACATACAGTACATGGACTGTGGACATTTCATACAGTAACATACAGTACATGGACTGTGGACATTTCCATACAGTAACATACAGTACATGGAATGTGGACATTTCATACAGTAACATACAGTACATGGACTGTGAACATTTCATACAGTAACCTACAGTACATGGACATTTCATACAGTAACATACAGTACATGGAATGACATTTACACAGTAACCTATACATGGACTGTGGACATTTATACAGTAACATACAGCATGGACTGTGGACATTTCATACAGTAACATACAGTACATGGGACTGAATTTCATACAGTGGACATTTGGACATTCTCAGTAACATACAGTACATGGACTGTGGACATTTCATACAGTAACATACAGTACATGGACTGTGGACATTTCCATACAGTAACATACAGTACATGGACTGTGGACATTTACAGTAACATACAGTACAGGACTGTGGACATTTCATACAGTAAATCATACAGTACATGGAATGTGGACAAGTAACATACAGCAACACATTTCATACAGTAACATGGAATGGACGGGACATTTTACAGCAACATACAGTACATGGACTGTGGGATAGTAACAAAGTACATGGATTGTGGACATTTCATACAGAATGCGGGCAAGTCATACAGCAACACAGTACATGGAATGCGGGCAGCATGCAACCACTCAGAATAGAACAAAGATGGCTGGTGGGCAGCTGACCCTTTCATGTGGCTATGAACGTAGGTACATGAATTACATGTCAACAAACACACCCCTCCCACAAAACCCTTAAGACTGCACTTTGATTAAAATGATGGTAGGTGATATAAAATAGTCTGCAAATATTTGAGACAGCATTCACCATAGAATAAACCACCAACATGTACAACAATACTATTTAGAACAATGTCAAAATAGCATGCTTTTGGATCACGGGTTCTATGGCCAGGCGGAGAAAGAAATTGTGAAATCAAAAACAAAAAGCAAATTTAATTGAATTAAATAAAACATTTGATAAATATAGCTTAAGACTAAACTAAACAATTCAATTGAATCAAATTAAAATTCAATGAAATTAGAACTAATCTAACTAAAAAAATTGAACTTAAAAGTAAATTAAAAACTAAATCAAACAGACAGGAAGTCGAGAGAACAAAGACTAAGTATTTCTACACCACTGGTCAGACAGATGGGCAGGTTGGAGAAATTTGGTGAACAGCAGTTTTAAAATGTGACATTTGGAGCACTATCGAAAATTAAGTAAAAATGCAGTATGACATTTGGAGCACCAACGAAAAATAAGTAAAAATGCAGTATGACATTTGGAGCACCATAGTATCGACCATAGTATCGACGGCCGATTTATACACTTCGCATCTGCGATGGCGAAAGCTCTGTCACTCACCTAACATTGACTTAATTTTATAAATAAGTTTCCCCACTCACAATCTAAACTGTATTAATTTTTAACTTTTGGCTGTCATTGGATTTTAAAAAAAAATTAAACGTTTTGGAAGTAAAAACAAAAGCTACTGACGGTCAGAATGACTTTACAAAACATGCACGATAATAACTGTTCACAGTGGTTTATAAACACGTGCTCTCATTGGCGTTCTGAGGTCCGCTCTATAGGTACATAAGCCAGTCCGTTTTCCCACTGTCCTCACTCAACATTCTCAATTCTACTACGACAACATCAGAAGACGACAGAAAGAAGGCAAAATGGCGATGCAGTTAGCAGAGACAAGCAGAGGCAAGCCAGCATTGATCATGGACTGCTACATCTACAGTTTAAAGAAGGAGACGAAACAATCCAAGAACTGGCAGTGTACAAACAGAACGTGTAATGTAATGGAAAGCTGACCACATCGTTGGACGGAAAAGATACTACATGCTGACACTCGTCACAACCACGCCAGCGATGAATCGAAAATACAGACCCACTTGCTGCGACAGGCCTGTAAGAGGAAAGCTGAAGAAGAGATATCGAGAGGCCCCGAAAAATCATCATGAGAGAGGCTGGACAACTTAACACAGACAAGGTCTCGCTTTCAGGGGTGCAAAGTTCTAGGCGGGCCATTTGGATACAACGCAGGAAAGCACATCCCAAACTGCCTTCAACCCGCGAGGAAGCATTAATTGCTGCATCACAGATGACGACTAGGGACAACGCACTGATAGAAGTGGACTATGAGCGTCAGATCGTCAGTATTTTTGACACCATGGCGATACAACTGACCAAGGACGTTGAAGATTTCTTTGGGGACGGTACTTTCAAAAGTTGCCCAAAACAGTTCCATCAAATCTACACTGTTATCTCGCACGCCAATGGAAGCTTTGTACCCCTGGCTTCTTTTTTCTTTTTGTTGCCAACCAGAAGAAAGAAACCTACGAAGCTATGTTTCAACGCTTACAAAGAGTTTTTGAAAGACTTAATGGAGCAAGCCTGGAAAACAAGACAATTCATCTTGACTTTGAAAAAGTTGCCCACGAAGCTGTAAAACATGTCCTGCCAACATTTGTCCTCAGAGGATGCTTATTTCACTTGAAGCAAAGCTGGTGGCGAAAATTCAGGAACTAGGCCTCTCAACAGAATACAAGGACAGTGAATCCGCAGTGGGAAGATTCTTCAAATCGACTTTTGGGTTGACTTTTGGGTTGTCTTTCCTCGAATTTTTGGAAGTGTGTAATTGCTTCGCGTTTGACGTCATTTGCGAGGCTCCTGGGGGTGATGCGGTTTCAAGATACATTGAGTACCTCACAAGAACGTACATCACCAGCACTTCAACGTTTCCCCTTCACTTATGGGCGAGCACAGATGTGGATCGGAAAAAGGACAACTAACGGGTGCGAATCGTTCCACAAGCATCTCAAATCAGCCTGTTCTACACAGCCCACCCATCGGTATTTGAGCTCACTGACCGACTGCAGGAAATTATGGCTGAGAGCAAATTCAAACTGCAGTCCACAGAAAACCTAAGACTGGCAAAGCGAAAGATGTCAAGAAGAGAGAATGGATTTCATCAATCCAGGGGTCTTTTAATGCTGGAACCATGACAAGACTTCAGTACATTCAGTCAATATGCCACACTTCACTGCCGTCAACAACTCTGTAAATACGAAGCTCGAATATTTCTTCTTCATGCCTTTTTATGTTTTTAACAAATTTCCAATAAAATAAACATTTTCAATGCGGCCTCATATCATGAGACAGTCTCAAGCCTGTACAAACGCAGAGGGGAAGTGTTTACTTTTTTTTAACTATTCAGTAATCGGTAGTAAACTGACTGGGTGACTTGTATTCGATACTCTTTGAAAAGAATAGTGCTTGTCACATAGCGGCTTTCTTTGAAAAAACGTAGGGAGGTCCAAATGCTGTCAAATAGCTTTCTTTTGAAAATGAAATGGTGCTCCAAATGTCAAATAGCGGCTTTTGAAATGAAATGGTGCTCCAAATGTCAAATAGCAGCTTTTGAAATGAAATGGTGCTCCAAATATCAAATAGCTTTCTTTGAAATGAAATGGTGCTCAAATGTCAAATCAAATGAAATGGTGCTCCAAATACACTTTCGACAGTGACAGGTATCACTTAATTATTTAATATTACATGCCTCCCCCCCCTTTCCATTTTCTCTGGTCTTTTCTCTTTCGCTCTCTCCCTTTTAAATTCTTTTATTCCCCCTCCCATAGTTTTACTCGTTCTTATAATCACCGTCTTTCCATCCTTAACTCGACTCCTCTTTCTTCTTCCTTTATATTTTTTTCCTTTTGGACATCACACTGTGTGATTTAAGTGTGTAGATAGTCCGCATCTGTTGTCTGACGGTGGTTTATATCCAAACGTCACGTGCTTGTCTTTCTTGGTGGAGTTGGCACTTCTTGTCGTTTATCACAATCTATTCTCCGGTGACAGTGTCAAATTTTTGTACCTTTTTTAGTCACCCACACCCACAACTAAGGTGATCTCGGGGTTTTTGGTATGATTTTTTGTTGTTGTTGACATTTCGCATGGACTGTCCTGTAACAAGCCAAGGGATCTTTAACTTGCACTAAGTGATGTGATCTGCACACCGGACCTCCTATTTATTGTCCGTCTCCGATATGACAGGGCGTCAATCCACCTACCTTGGCTAGGATTTATGCGAATAAAATTTGAGAAAATGTTCAACCTGTCAGGCACGAACCTAAGACCTTTTGATTGAATCGCCGACCACGTTGCAACTGGACAACTAAGTCCCCTGCATTTATAGAAACGCCGGACTGGCACTGCCACAAGGAGACATGAGAATCGAATGTGGGCCGCTGCCATTAACTGGACCCGTCAATCAATAAGTGGGTTCATCAGAGCCCTGGGGAGTGGTAAATTGACTGATTATTGGCATGATTGTAATCACACTTAACCACACTATCGGTGCGTGTGTGCGTGTTTGTGTGCGGCGCGTTGTGAGTTAAAGTGAGTGAATGAGTGTGAGAGAGACAGACAAAGAGACGGACACACTGAGACAAAGAGGCATGCGGAGAGATAGCCAGAGAGAGCGGGAGGGAGGGAGGGAGGGAGAGAGGGACAGAGAGAGAGAGAGAGAGAGGGAGAGAGGGGGAGAGGGAGAGAGGGAGAGGGAGAGAGAGATAGAGATGCGGGGGGGGAGATGGGGAGGAGGGTTGTACAAATCAACTGATATCAAGATAATAAATTGAGATTTGTAAAAAGACAACATGTAAAAGGAAATAGAAAAACATATAAAAGAGGAAATGATATCCAATTAGACACAAACATGTAATTAGAGGACAGATTGACTTGACATGGCCAGAAAGAAGTAGGGCCGACCAGTAGCTCCGTTGACGGCCCACGAGTCATTGTGAAGTGTGGACCTCGCAAAGGCTAATTGACGTGCTTGGTCGATATTTACCCCAGGGCTCCAATGCAGTGATCTCCGGGTGAATTTAACTGCATTGCTTTCATTGAAATCTACCCGTCCACCATTGCGATGATCTCAGGAAGATAAGTGAAAGAAGGAAAAGAGAGAAGTAGGACCTACTGGTAGCCCCCACAACCTCCTGCGGTGAATTAAAGGAAATACCAAGATTGGGGATATATGAGAAAGTGAAAGGAAAGAGGTAGGACTCTACCGGTGGCATCACAAGAAGCACAATGGAAACGAGCAGGACACAAGACTACCGGGCCATGACTCACACAAAGCACGGATCTCAGGGTGAACTAAGAGAAAACGTATTTGTTTGTTTGTTTGTTTAATTGAAATGTATCCCGTCCACCATAGCAGTGATCTCAGGGTGATTTAAGAGAAAACGTGTTTGTTTAATTGAAATGTATCCCGTCCACCATTGCAGTGATCTCAGGGTGATTTAAGAGAAAACGTATTTGTTTGTTTCTTTTTATTTAATTGAAATGTATCCCGTCCACCATTGCAGTGATCTCAGGGTGAATTAAGAGGAAGCACCAAGATGAAAGATAATTAAAAAAGGTGAAAGGAAAGAGTTAGGATATACTGGTAGTGCTCCAACACACTGATTTCTTGCATTGACATTTACCGTGTCCACATAAGACGGTGATCTCAAGGCGATTTAAGAGGAAACCGCAAGATAAAAGATAAAAGTTCAGTTAGACATAATTTTTAAAAACTATAAGAACAGTCAAAACATGAAACAGTTTGCAGCTAAAGACAAAAACATTTTATAAAAGCATTAATTCTTTTTAAAATGCCATTGATATGGAGTTCTATAATTTAAAGTTCATGATGAATGAATGCGTATTATTCTTATTGATTACTGTATTAAGCAGCAAGTGTTGATATCTCGACAGTCACGAAATGTGAGATGGAAGGTCGAGGGCAGCTGGTGGTGAGGTTCAGAGAGCATAGAAGTTAAGATTCCAGCCTCAAGTGCTGAGAATCGAGGGTCGATTCCTCGTGTTCGTACGTCAGTCACGTTGTGTGTTTTGGATTTACACTTACAAACCACCCCCACCAACCCCATCCCTGTCCTCCACGGGTTTTCATATTGAAAATTCGTGTGCACGATATACATCGCCTCGTAATTTCCTGGAATTCATTCTGTCCATCATAATT
>JAXRKP010000011.1:607500-615000 GCA_037039925.1 Doris montereyensis | reverse complement strand
AGCGGCCTGTCCAGGAGGTGATTATAATCACCAGTTCCGCTACAAAAACCGGACTAAGCTTCCGTTCCATGTGCCGCAATGGCTTTGGCGAAAATTTACATTTACTTAAAAGCTGCCAGCTGACTATTGACGCAACACGTATGAACATGGGAAGAACCCCTTCCCCCAGCCCCTCCTGGCGCAACACGTGAACATGACCCCCCCCCACACCTTTTTTCTGCGATAGATAGATATTCTATAAAATGGCGACTTTGAGGGGGGGAAATATTCTCCTCAAAGACGGGGAAATAATTACATTTTCATCAAATAGACGTCACTTCTGGTAGAAAAAATCTTCAAATGAAAACGATATTACGACCATAGGACCTACGCGCATGATATGGTTACTTCTGGTAGAAAAAGTCATCAAATGAAAATTGGCTGTTTACAGCGCAGTCCGGGCAAAACTAAAAAATCCTACCAAAAAAAAAAACCCCTCTATGATGATCAACTACATGCAAAATATGGTTACCCCTAATGGCTTGGCAACAGAGACGGTGGGGAACAAAGAACCGCCAACTCAGATTTACAGATTATATTATTATACAATGTAGATATCCCCTATCTTGACTTAAGATGGAATGTTTAATTAGTAGTTTACACGCGCAATGCTTTGGTGTAATCGAAAGGTGACGTAGATGAAGACACACGGCGCCATGAAAAACACACGTGACCTTCTGGGGTTGGTTTCCTTGTCCGAATAGCGCAGGCAGCGCCACCGCTATTTGCATACCATATACGCTGCTAGTCGTGGAACTTAATTGCGTGGGTCCCTTGTGGAAACGGGTCGCGGGCACAGCTTGGCAAGACAGTTTAACTTATAATTGGGGAGGAAGCTCTTCGGTATTATGACAGGCATTGAGACTGAGAGGGAGGTAAGCCTTGCTCTTACAAGTCGGGGAAGGATGTGTGAGTGTGCGTGTGAATGTGTATGTGTGTGTATGAATATATCTATGTATGTACGTTTGTAAATAAGTAGGTAGATAGATGTATTTTGCGTGTATGCTACAAAATCGTGTGTATGATCTGCGTGCGTGCGTGTGTGTGTACATAGGCTTTTTATAAGCGGTTGTGTATGTACGTATGTATGGTGGGGACATTATACAAAATAACACGACGTGAAAAGGCGCAGACAGACGTAGAAAGAGTTCTAGCGTTTCTTCCAACACCACAGCATTAGGAAGCAAAATGAAACTTTGAAATAATAACTCTCATTTATAAATTTAGAATAGAATACCATAAACTTTATAAAGCTACAATCATGTAAAGTTCGGTGAAAGAGGATGGGTAGAGACATTACGCCACTTCATTTCGTGTCGTCACAGAACACTCTTATTCGCTAGTTTTGACCATTTTAAATCGCATTATGTTAAAAACCATTTCGTAAGAAAACATTTTTTTTTTTGTGTTTCGAAGTTCCATTTTTAATTTGCAAATAGGACGTTGGGGTTGGGTTGGGTTTTTAGAAAAAGAAGGGGGGTGTTTTAGAATAATCCACATAATGTGGCAATTCAGAAACATCAATTCCAGCTTCAGGAACCCATTAAAAAAGGAATCCTCAGGTCATTTGGAAAGCAAGAAAATTGACGTTCACAGACATGACCATCAGTGAAGACACGTAATACAGCGATTTTGGAGTTTCTTCGAAAGATATGCGCCAACGCCCCCCCCCCCCCCCGATTCACACGAGATGAGGTGGAAGAATCCGAAGAGACCATGGTCAAGGACATTCGTGACTTACCTCCCCTGACTTCTCCATTGGTGCAAATGGCCGTCATGGAGATGGCGGTGATGGTCGTCACCACACCGGACAAGAGGACGATCAGCGCCGCCTGGATAATCCCCGCGTTGCCAACCACCCAGGACAGGCGGATGAAGAGCATCACCCCGAAAATATTCAGCACACATCGTATCTGGTAAGGAAGAAATACAAAAATATATATTATATATATACATATACACAATGATGTCATCTTTTAAAACATAAGATATAAGGTGGCTTTGCAATATCCATAAATAAATTAATTGCACAGTATAACAAACACACGTACACCCCCCCCCACACACACACACACACACATATTCTGCCACACGCATATATGCACTTACATAAAAAGTTACAATACGTATTCAAATATATCGGGCAACAAAAACAGCAACATATTTAAATCAAATGTAAGTCTTTTAAATAGAAGAAGTGGACAATCAATTATAATCATTTATCATCAAAGCTAAGGGGAAATTAAAGTCACTACCGTCCCTTTTAAACAGAAGAAGACAGACATTCATTTATCATCAAAGCTAAGGGAAAATTAAAGTCAGTACTGTCGCTTTTAAATAGAAGAAGCGGACAATCAATTATAATCAAAGCCACCGGGGAAATTAAAGTCAGTACAGTCGCCAAGTCTGAAATAGACATGGCTACCCATTTTCAAAAATAACAAACAGTGAACGTAAATAGCTCAGTTGGAAGCACGCTTTCTATTCATAGCGAAGCGATGGGTGTCGACAGAGAGGTCGCGGGTTCGATCCCCATGGTGGCCAGGATTTTCTTGTCCATTTTCTCGTCTTTGTTCCTATGGGGCTTGCATATTATTTAATGTCGTTTCCTCCATTTCGATACTAACTTAACAACAGGGCCGACAAGGCCCCATGCCCGGACCGGGGGGGGGGAGGGGGGGTAACACTCCAGACACCTAAATGCATGTCCAGACACTCTACTGACTCTACCAACAGACTTGCCCGACACTCAAATCGAAGGGGACTACGATGATCTCTAAATAGCTTCATAATCTACTGGCCAGCTCAGGTCTCACTCGGTAGATAGTGGGTTCACTGATCTCAGCCATGCCCTGTCGATAGCGACTTTTATCTTCAATGGTGATAGCTGGGCATCGATCAACAGCTCCTACTTGTTCCCAGGGAGGAAGGCAAAAAGTTGCGCAATCATTTCTCCTTCATTTGTATTACACCGATACTGCTGCTGCTGCTGCTGCTGTGTGTGTGTGTGTGTGTGTGTGTGTGTTATAAGGGGAGTGTTAAATATCCTTTAGATTCAGAGAAATTCAGTCAGGCAAAGAAGAAAGAAACTGTTTTAATGAGTTCCCAGGCATCGTGTCAATCCCGTTCAATTCCCATTTATCAAAAGCTACTCTCTCTCTGTCTCTGTCTCTGTCTCTCTGTCTCTCTCTCTCTCTCTCTCTCTCTCTCTCTCTCTCTCTCTCTCTCTCTCACACACACTCTCACACACACACACACACACACGCTCTCTCATCCTTCTGTTTCCTGTTGTAATTAATTATTTTCTTCATCCTGGTGTGGTTTCTCATTCTACCACATTTGTCTTTTCATTCCTTGAGAAATTGATTTGTTCTCCTCGCCTTTTAGTTTTGTCGTTGGCTCAGCTGAAACGTTAATTGCTTTTTTTCTTGTTTGTGTTGGTTTTCATTTTCTCTAATTCCTTGAGATGGTTTGATTTCTGTTTTGTTTATATCAGTACTTGTAGACGTGTTTCCTTTCCCACTTGTTCCATCTATGTCCGTTTCCTTTCCCACTGTACTCATGTTCTTCCATCTATGTTCCGACTAGGCGTAACTTCCCAGATAACACTGTACTCATGTTCTTCCATCTATGTCCGACTAGGGATAACTTCCCAGATAACACTGTACTCATGTTCTTCCATCTATGTCCGACTAGGGGTAACTTCCCAGATAACACTGTGCTCATGTTCTTCCATCTATGTCCGACTAGGGGTAACTTCCCAGATAACACTGTACTCATGTTCTTCCATCTATGTCTGACTAGGGGGTAACTTCCCAGATAACACTGTGCTCATGTTCTTCCATCTATGTCTGACTAGGGATAACTTCCCAGATAACACTGTGCTCATGTTCTTCCATCTATGTTCCGACTAGGGATAACTTCCCAGATAGCACTGTACTCATGTTCTTCCATCTATGTTCCGACTAGGGATAACTTCCCAGATAGCACTGCGCTCAGTATTTGTATTTTTTCATCGAAATTTCCCATATCCATTATATGCGGTGATCTCAGGATGATTTAAGAGGAAACGGCAAGATAAAGGAGAAGTGAAAAAGTAAAAATAAAAAAATTAAGACCTATCAGCAGCGTCCGCCAGCCGCTCGCCAAGAGGATACAGCAAGACAAAAGATATATGAATGAGTGAGAGGAAAGAAGAAGAACATACCAGTACCTCCCGCCAACCGCCCATCCAGTATTTGTACAGCATTGTGTCTTTAGCATATCCTATTGACCAACAATCAATTGCTGGCAGCTGGATTACCATCTTCAAGCTTTGCTATGGAATGCAAACCACTGGTGAAACTCGCCAGACTAATATGAGGCTGGAGGCCAGACAGAACAGTTGCACACAATTGCGCACAAACACAAAATGACGTAAGAATGGAACGACCATTTCTTAAATATACATTTGTGTACCATAAAGTACCATATTATATGACCATTTTACAGTCCGTACACAACAACGATCTACAAAGTATCTGGCTGGAGATTCTGGGGGGGGGGGGGGGGGGGGGGGGGTGGTGGTATATTTCCAGTCGAGTAATCACATCCCAAACGTTATTCGCCGACAATTTCATTATCATTTCGCTTTTTCTTTCTTTCTGTTCCTTCCTTTTCGTCTTTTCCTCCCCGGTCACAGTTTCACAACAGCTTTGTCTACTGCTAACATTTCATCACCACGAGTACTATCGGCGGATGTGTGGATCTCATGGGAGAATACAATTACTCTCTGTCAGCTGCTATACTCTAATGAAGTCTGAAACACACACACACACACACACACATACGCGTACACACACACCCATGTACAGAGAGAAAAACAGAGAGAAAATATAGAGGATGGGAGAGGAAGAGAAAGATGGAAAGAGAGAGACAAAGATGGAAAGAGAGAGAGAGAGAGAGAGAGAGAGAGAGAGAGAGAGAGAGAGAGAGAGAGAGAGAGAGAGAGAGAGAGAGAGAGAGAGAGAGAGAGGGGGATTGGGAGAGGAAGTGAGTCAATACCTTCAGATACATATTAACTTAACAGGATGACCGGTTAATTCAACAAACGACTCGGTATTCAATGAGTTGACACTTGGTCACCAGACGCTTTTGGGGCGAAAGGGGTGTCCCGAAGGACGGCATTGGTGCCCACATTCGACAAATCTAGTTTATAGAACTGGAATAGTTCATTCACTTCACATTGGACAAATCTAGTTTATAGAACTGGAATAGTTCATTCACTTCACATTGGACAAATCTAGTTTATAGAACTGGAATAGTTCATTCACTTCACATTGGACAAATCTAGTTTATAGAACTGGAATAGTTCATTCCCTTCACATTGGACAAATCTAGTTTATAGAACTGGAATAGTTCATTCACTTCAAATTGGACAAATCTACTTTATAGAACTGGAATAGTTCATTCACTTCACATTGGACAAATCTAGTTTATAGAACTGGAATAGTTCATTCCCTTCACATTCGACAAATCTAGTTTATAGAACTGGAATAGTTGATTCCCTTCACGTTGAACAAATCTAGTTTATAGAACTGGAATAGTTCATTCCCTTCACATTGGACAAATCTAGTTTATAGAACTGGAATAGTTCATTCCCTTCATATTCGACAAATCTAGTTTATAGAACTGGAATAGTTCATTTCCTTCACATTGGACAAATCCAGTTTATAGTACTGGAATAGTTCATCCCCTTCACATTGGACAAATCCAGTTTATAGAACTGGAATAGTTCATTCCCTTCACATTGGATAAATCCAGTTTATAGAACTGGAATAGTTCATTCCCTTCACATTGGACAAATCTAGTTTATAGAACTGGAATAGTTCATTTCCTTCACATTGGACAAATCCAGTTTATAGTACTGGAATAGTTCATTACCTTCACATTGGATAAATCCAGTTTATAGAACTGGAATAGTTCATTCCCTTCACATTGGACAAATCTAGTTTATAGAACTGGAATAGTTCATTCCCTTCGCATTGGACAAATCTAGTTTATAGAACTGGAATAGTTCATTCCCTTCACATTGATATCATAAAAGAAGCTCAGTATCGATGCTTTCAATTTTATACGTTTTCTTTTAGAAACGATTCAGGCCTAACCTTCAACACTAAAGGCCAGAAATGTGGTAGTCATTTCAATCATCACAAAGTACTATATCCAGAAATTCTATTATTGACGAACTATCCTGAAAATTGCCTTAGATCAGCCGATCATTACGAGACATATTCCGTGCACCTGTCATCAAACAAAGATGTCATGCAACAGGAGCAGGGGCAATTAAAATGCGGTCGACGAGAAGTTCTTGAGAGCCTCTGAAGGTTGTATGACGTTTCACGGTGTTATGCTATTCTTTTCTAGGTTTATATACGAAAAAACGACAGAAAAAGTACTTTCAAATGCGATTTTCTCAAAGTTTTACTTTTTGACAATGATTTGCGATCTTCTTTTATTTATTGTGCGATTGCCCCAAATTTGTTGTGTAGCATTTATGAAGCAATTCAAAATTTCACTCTGTAACGTTTTTTCGATATTGTTTAAATTTTTGCATAAAGAACTTTTTGGAGATTAAATTTTCCAAAAAAAAAATGGGAAAGTTTTCAAAGAATCCATTAATTCAAAACTGCTCAATTTATCAAAAATTGCTATTGTGTATGCAAAGTTACATCAAAATCTGTTCAAAACTGAAAAGCATTTTTAATTGAAGTTGCCGGGTAATGAAAATCCAAGATGGCTGCGTTCCCATAGCGGCCATAATATGATAAACACATTTCTTCAGCTAATTCAAACATACCGAGTTCAATGGTAATGGTTAAAATTGTTTATCTTATAGAATCTTAAAAACAATGTTCATGGATACAGCAAGACAACAAAAAGATACGCCGTCGAAAGCGTTCCAACAGAGGCGCAATGAGGATCCTCGGTTACACTCTCCCACCCACACACACACGTTGTTTCACTGAAATATGTCAGGGTTAACTCCCTTAGCTTTTGGTCAACCAAGATCAGGCTACAAGGCAGCAGGTTGTTATTTCTGTCAGGGTTAACTCCCTTAGCCTTTGGTCAACCAAGACCAGCCTGCAAGACAGCAGGTTGTTTTCTGGCAGGGTTAACTCCTTGAGGCGTCGGTGGCCGAGCGGTTAGACTGCCGGACTGGAGATCATGAGGTCCTGGGTTCGAATCCTTGCGAAGCCAGGTCCGACATTGTGTTCCTTAGGAAGACACTTAACACGCATTTTTCCCACTCTAGCCAGGTGGAAATGGGTACAAGCACTAGTACAAACCTGCATCATACTATCGTCCTGTCTAGGAGGTGATTATTGTCACATGTTTCATTTCACGCTATAGAAACCGGGATAAGCTCCGGCTGCATGGACCTTAAGGAACCTTAACTCCCTTAGCCTTTGGTCAGCCAAG